>JAPFFP010046632.1:0-10867 GCA_026153255.1 Solanum medicagineum
TATGCCCCATAATTAGCTTAAGATACAATCCACAATATTTGCAAAATTTTCCAAGTGACAATTTACCTCAATGAAAAAAAAAACCAGGTTGAAATTCTATGTTCTTGTCCACCTCTTATCTACCTCGGTATGAATTATAATTAATACATTTATATTAATTTCTATTACAATATAATTTAAAATAATAAAATATTTACTTATCATTTGTTTCTTTTATTTGAGATGAGACTTTTGGCAACAGAACGAACATAGTAGTTTCAACAACATTGGTCATAAACATGAATGCTATAGTTTATATTGAATACCAATTTATAGTTTGGAGTTGTTGAGTCGTATTTTGAAAGCTCTTTCAATTTTTAAATAAACACATATCTTCCTTCCAAGCATGCATGCATATAAAAAAAATTGAAGCCAATAAAAATGTAGACAAATTATCAACCAACATGCATATAAATTACGGGATAGTATAATATTATAAAAGAGAGAAAAAATATTATTGCCTCTAAACCCATTGGTGTATAATCATGGTGCTTTGACGTGAATATAAATCTACTCCTTATTTAAATAATATGTGTGTTAGTGTTATTGTCTAATTGGAATTAATATTGAATTGTAGAACTTTATGTTCCATGTGTTAGTTTGTTTTAATCCAAAATATTAGGTAAATTATTAGTAGAAAAAATTTGACTTTTTTTTCATATTTTTTGGAAGGGATTTTATCCTCTTTTTTTTGGACAGTTTATTTGTTTGAATTTTAGGTAAAGACTTTTTTTGATTATTATTTAAAAGTTTTTTTCACTATTTTCTTTGGGATCAAGTCTATTTTTTAAAAAAGTTTTTTTTCTTTTTTTGACGATTTTTAAACCTTTTTCTTTTGATTTTGAATATTTTTTGGATGTTTTCTTCTTTTGTTTTTCAAAAAAAAAAAAAAACTTTGTGTTATTATTATTTGAAATATTTTTTGGACTATTTTCTTTCTAGATCATTGGAAAAGGATTCTTTTACGGGAATTTAACCGTAATATAAGAAAATCTTCATTTAATTTTTGTTATATTTAATATTTTAGAATGATATATAATATAATAATAAAAAATAGTAAAAAGATAATTTTGTCTAAAGAGGAGTCTTTTACTAAAGGGACAAAATATTTAAACCACATATTTTTAGGGTTTTCACGCGCTTTGCACGTGTATACCGTGCCAATTAATAAAAATTATATAAAAAATGAACAAATTATTACATGTGTAGTAACTTATATTATTGAGTATCCAACTATAAAAAAAATTGCATATATATTACTAGCCTATATCATCAAGTGTAAATATGTCAATTTTCTATTCCGGTCATTTGTACGAAATACTAATCAATTTTTTTGTCTTTTAAAATAAATTTCATATTGAAGTATATTATTTAATTTCCATTGCACCATCAATCTTGGATGGAGCCAAAGATTCACTATTTTTTGGCTTTGGGGTATGATGGAATAAAGCAAAATGACTCCTTAAACTGTCTGCACTTCTTTCAATTGTGAAGTAGCAGTTAGTCAATGCAACTTTCGACGCTCATCATGGGTCATCTGGAAACACTCGCGCTATGTTTTTAAACATAGGAGTCAGGCTGCGTACATCTGACTCCCCCTCACCCCACAATGGGCGGGAGCCTTTGAGGCATTGGGGTAATGTTGTTGTTGTTGAAGTATATTATTTAAATATTTTGCTAATATTTGTGACTTTAAAGCTAATTTTATTTGACAATAACAGTAGACAAAATGATTGAATATACTTTCTATTTCATGTCCTTCTATTATTAAAAAAGAATATCCTAATTTCTCATTAAGTTTTTAAATTCAGGTCTATCACGCCCTGTGAGGGTACCATAGATGTAACTGACACTCAAAGACTATTGCTAGTCCCCACGCGAACCACTTGACCTCATCACATTTATTTAATCAACAAACTTAAGACAATCAGCAGAATACTAAGGAAAGTAATGAACACATTTGATCTAGTCTCAAAATAATAATAACAATAAATAAAAGCGCTAGTAGAAGGAACTAGCTCAACAAGTCTTAACATCAACATTTGACTCTAATCTATGAAGCCTCTATCAATATCAAGTGGTGCCAATGACAGACCCATAACTACCTCAAATAAAGTATAGCTGATCAAATCTAACTCTAAAAGAAAGATGAAAATAAATGTAATGATTCCTCCAAAGTAGGGGAGGCTCACCAATCAGCTGAACATCTTAGATCCTCAACGATGAGCCTGTTGATGATCCCTATTGATATATCTGCATCATGAAATGGTGCAGCGCCGAGTGACATTAGTACGTAGAATATATGGTATGTTAAATAGTTGAGGAAATAGAAATATAGAATAATATGGAATAACATCAACTCAGAAAGATAACCAATTAAACTATCAAATATCTATCTAATGCAAGTACAAAGAGTAGACAAGTGACCAATCAACCAACTTAACTCAATCAATGAGACTCAATTCAACTCAACTCGACTAAACTCGACATCAAAGTACTATCAGTGTGGGACCTATCTGGGAGTTTTTCGATCCTACAAGCATCACCTATGAGCCGGTGATGATACAACGAAGCGATGTCGTTGTTGTATCCGCCCAGTACCTTGCCGGGGTGAAAGGGCATGACATGTGTTGATCTATAATAACATCAAGTCCTTCTTTGGGACTAAGGAAACATCCTTTTCTCATGGTCCAATCCTCTCCTATGTTGGCTACGTAGTTATGAGTGCGAGTAGAACTCACTCTGGCCCATTTCGGTGCTCGATACTCCTCCCATGACTCAATATGCTCATAAATATCAAACATCAAGATTTCTCATCATTTAGTCTCTTTGGGAGAGAGAACATCAACTCATCTCATCAACCATCAACTCAATAGATCAGGAACATTCTTTTAAGATTAAGTTCAACCTCTTATCAGTCTCGAAGGATATCAATCTCATCAACATCATCATTAATCCATCTCATCAACCATCAACTCAATGGACTAGGAACATTCTTCTTAGATTAAGTTCAACCTCCTTAATACTCTAAGGATATCAATCTCATCAACATCATCATCAACACACTCAATTCAGGACCAGAACCAGAACAACAATCACATTTATATCATCAAGGCTCTAGACATCTTCTATGTTCATTCTTGCAAGCTTTCAAAAGTTAACATATAGGGTTTATATAATATCTCATAAAAAGTATTCAATTCAAGAAAACAAGTTTATAATGATCATCAACTATGAAAATACATGTAATAAATATAGTTTTCAAGAATTTAATCAAGATAATACTTGAAGAATCATGTATGGGGAATCATGGACTCTCAACTTATCTGACCTTGCATACCTGGAAAGTTGATACCACAATCAAAATTTGATGGGAACTAGCTTTCTTGGAGAAAATCCTCGATCTCGGTAGTTCTTTTAGAGTGAAGAACTTGGAAAGAAATTGTTTGAAGGGCTTCTCCTTGATTCTTGAATTCTTGATTTAGAATTTTTAGAGTTCTTGATGAAAAACCCTATATTCTTGAAAAAGAAGAATTAAGAAATCCTTTCTTAGGATTCTTGAATTCATCTTCTTGAAACCCTAGGTTATGATTTAAGATTCTATTAGAGATTCATAGACAGATGAAGAAATTCGGGTTGGGTAGATTAAAATTCATGAAGAATAACTTACCTTGAGGATGAATCTTTAAAGTTAATCCTAACTTGATGACTTTGTTGATGATTCTTGAGGGCTTATGTTTAGGAGCGAAGGAGAGAGTTTTTAATTATGAAAACTGTCATTTTATGCGTTTTGGGACCTTGAATAGACCCCTAAAGGTTTTAGAATAAAATTACCCTCAAAATAAAAAGGAAAAAAGGTCATTTTTTTACCTTATCTAGTAAGGGTCCATGTTAGGTCCGCGATATCTCTGCACTCCTTCACTAAAATGGTAATAACTTTTTACTCCAAACTCCAATTAAGGCGAAATCAGATATGTTGGAAAGTTAATTCAAATATCTTAGATTTGATACATTATGGGTCACCTAACTTGTTATACTTTAGTAGATATGGTCATTTGAAGTTGATCCTTTTATCAACTCATACTAAAACTTAGTCAGTAGAAATTCTTGGGACTTACTTTGATGTAAAAGATCCCTTATGACTCTAACTCACACCTAATATACTTTAAATACTTAGAAATTGATCCTAGCATGTATATAAAACCTACAAGTCATTGGTTGACCTAACTTTTATAAAATCTTACATTGAAACTCAAATGCTAAGAAAGTTTTTAGCTTAACTTCATACTAGAGGGTTCGTGTGACCATAGATCATCTCTAATTCTATTTCCAAACTAAGAAATTGACTTTAACACCTATACACAATTAGGAATCATCAATTAAAATCCTATTTCATATGAAGGATGACTCGATCTTAGCTTTAAAAAATTGGGGTGTTATAGGGTCCACTTATATTCGTAGAACCTCGTTATCCCAATTTTTAGCTCCCAAGTTTTTTAATATATTGTTGAATGAACACAGAAAGATAGGACGCTCATGGGACAATATGTACAAATTAAATAAGGTTGAAGTTTCAATGAACTCCTACGTGAAACTTTAAAATAAGCTTATTAAGCATGACTGTTCAATTTAGTTAATTTCAAAATATTAAATATTAAGGGTTCTTACATCTTATAGGTAAGGTAACTATGCAATAACTATAACTTTAAATAATTTAAAGTCCTAAATATTAGTATAATCGTTAAGTGACAATAATTTGAGAAAAATAGTAAATGATAATTATATTTATTATAGTGTCTTTTAGTGAACGGGAAAAAAAGTTGAATCAATATTTTTAAGGCTCTTAGTGATTTTAATATAACGAATTTAGTGTACGTATCGGTTGTTATGGGGGTTTAAATTTTACTTTATATAAATTCTTTTCTTATTTAATTAGCATTCCTTCATTATTATTTTACTTTAATAGATTATGAAACATACAAGTTTTTATTTATTTAAACAAAAGAAAAGGAGGAAAAAGTCAAACTTTTAATCTATCTATCTACTACGTAAACTTTAAATATTATAATTTCTTACCTAGATTAAGAGCCTACGTAGATCGATTTTTTTTAACTCATAAGTTAAAAGTAATGAGTTAGAAATTCTAACTTAAATTTTAGCTTATTGCTTATAAGTATTTTTTTTATTTTTTGGTTTATGTAAATAGTCCAAAAGTGCTTAAAAGTTATTTTAGCTTAAAAATACTTAAGTCAATCCAAATGGACTCCAAATGAGGACTTTCTGTCATGCCTCGGGAGGGAACCCTAGGCGTAACTGGCATTTGGAGACTATTGCTAGCCCCCAAGCGAACCACCTAGTCCCATCACACTTATTCAATCAACAAATCAGCGTAAGATATTCTTTTCGGGCAGTAAAGTTTCTGCACCCAGGGCGCGACGCGCCTAGGATGTGGAGCCACACTTAGGAAAATTTTTAAATTTTTGATGGGAATCCGATTTCTCAAAAAATGATAAAATATATATGTCCGAGTTTGAGGCGCGACGCAGACATGTGTAAATTCTGGCCTTTGATTTTTCTTTTATTTAACGAAGGGTAGTTTTGACTTTTTTCCCCCTTCATAAGCCTAAAATAGTCGATTTTAACTCTAAATTAAACCTAAGAACATGCAAATTCACTCGCATAATTTGAAAACCGCTCCAAAGACTCAAAGCTTAGAATCAAAAACTAGTAGGGCATTCAAGAATCCATTCCAAGCTTTTCCAAGAATTCTTTCCCCAGGTATGTAAGACCCTCCAAAAGTATTCTATTATGATTTTAGTATTTTAAAATTCTTGAGTTCCATTCAAGATTGTGGTTGCCATGTGAAATCAAAATTTTATTTTCCTAGTAATAGTTAATTTCATCCAAATGTTGGTCCAGACATTCTTTTGATATAGAATCATATCTTTTACTGATTTTTAACATGAAGTTATATGTATGAACAAGATTTACTGTTGTTGAGAGGTTCTTGAAAGCATGTAATTATTTCAAGAAAAGAAAGACTAGTATATGTACAGTTTAAGCTAAGTTTATGAAGTACATTTTGAGAACTTGTTCCTGCACTTTAGCTAAGTGACCTAGCATGTTTTGAATTACTTGAGTTGATACTAGTTTTCAGTCAAACTAAAGAGTTTAGCCGAGAGTTAAATAGTAAGTTGGGCTACATCCCCGAGAGATCAAATTTTGAGAATTCATATTCTTTAAGTTATGAGCTATATTGAAATTATTTTTAGGACTAGTATTGAGCACCGATATGAGTGAGAGTAGAATTGATTACTTGAATTCATAAACTATATAGCCAGCATAGGAGAGGATTGTACCAAGGTACATTCCTCATTAGCCACTGAGATGGCCCAGTGTTGGGATGCATCTACTCCCCTAGTTCTTCGTCCTCTACCCCGGCAAAGTACGGGACGACTCTGGTAGCATGGGAAGACTCTGTATCACCACGAAGCTCATAGTGGTGGTTGTCTGTTAGAGAAACTCCCCAAGTTAAGTAAGATATGTTTTACATACCAGTTTTCAGCATGATGATTTCAACATACAACGTACTTATCATTATGTTTATGTATTTTGAGAAATATTATATTATCTTGAGTTATATTTTGGCCATCTTACATACCATACATTCCACATACTGACGTCTTTAGGACCTGCATCGTTTTATGATGCAGACGCAGGTGACAGAGTCCCTCAATAGCCGCTTCGTTGAGGACAGAAATTCTTCAGACATTGGTCAGGCCTCTTCTCAGTCAGGGGCTCTTGAAGTACTTATGTTCTTTCAGTATTTATTTCAGTTCCGGCTACTTAGGGCCTGTCCCGGTAGTCCTTTCAAACAGTCCTAGTTAGAGGTTCCATAGACTATGTGTCAAGTATTTTGGTTCTTGTTTATTTCATGTAGTGATTGAGAACCTTTACATTTCAGTTTATGTAGACAGTTATTGCTCTTAGCTTGTTACTTTTACAGCGTTTCCACAATCATTTAAGTCTTCCGATAAGTAAGTAGCCAGGTCAAATGGTTCGCTTGGGATCGGTAGTGGTTTTGAGTGCCAGTTACGTCTAGGGTGTAGGCTCGGGGCATGACATATTGTAACTAAATAAAATCGTATTTGATTTAAAAGTCTTCAAAGTCAAGACTTTTAATATAATTCAAATAAGAATATATTTAAGACTTTTAAAATATCTCTAATTTTAATTAATTTAATTTGCAAATATTAAAATAATAATTATTTTAAAAATAGTAAATTTAATCGAGTTTCAATACAAATATCGAAACACCTATTAGAAAGAAAAAGAAGAAAAAGAAGAATTGAACAATGTATTTTTGATATGAAGAATTCGAACACCCCTTTTGTAACATAAATTGCATATACTTTTATACAAATCTTTATGAAAGGTAATTTTTGCTACTTTGATGACTAGGCAATAGAATGTCTGATCGATGAACATATTTGAACAAAATAAATAAAAAATAAAGGATTAAGTCATTGATAAACACCTAAATTTGTCTGTATTTTTTTTGCCAAATTAGCATTTTGAGTTTAATAGGTACATATTTTCAATATTTTAGGTGTTCAATAGGAACTAGTCTTAGTTAAAGTGTCTAAGTAAAAAATGTGGACAAGTTTAAATGTCTATCGATGACTTAAGCCCAAAATAAAGGACAAATTACTTTTTGAGTCAAAACATGTAAAACTTCAAAAATCATTTTAAATAAGAAATGCAAAATGTACCTTTAATATGAGGAATTTGAACACCTCTTTCTAACATAAATTACGTACATTTTTATAAAAGGTAAATTCTCATACTTTAATCATTGTTCAATTAGATTTACGATTAACATATATTTTAAAGAAATTAAAAATTCACATGTTGAACCTTTACTATCAGCTTTTTGAGTGAAAACAAATTATACTTTGAGAATCATTTCAACTTATACTGCAAATAAAAAAAGAATATATCTATATTATTGATGTAAAAATAGCGAAAGATGAAAAAGAATAAACATAATTATTCTTTTATTTTTCTTCATAAACAAAACAATGAAAAAAAAGAATCAACTCACATTATGGCTTAACCATGCTCATAGGTTCTTTTATAGATGTGCTTTTCTATTTTAAGTAGGGTGTTATTTATTTTCTCGATTATAAATAAAATTCTTAATATTATTAAAATAATCGTATAATTGTCACGTCCTGGGAAGATACCCTAGACGTAACTGACACTCAGAGACTATTGCTTGTCTCCAAGCGAACCACATGGCCTCATTACATTCGTTCAATCAATCGATTAGCAGAAGACATTAGAATTAGAAATCAATAATCAGTGTGCTATTCTATCTCATCACGTCTAAGTCAGGAATAAAGGTCATTGGGCACAATACTAGTCATTAACATCCATCACATAAAACAGAATTAAAGATACTCAATGAAAAAAAGAAAGGAGAAAAGAACCCCCACATCAATCCATCATCTCTCTATGTCTATGAAACCTCTATTACTATAAGTCTAGGATGGTACCATGACAGGCCATGGCCACCACAAACTCAGAATAACTCAAAATAATAAGAAAAAGAAATAAAGTTATCCTCTAAATGCAAGGGAGACTCACGAAGTCTCTGGCTGAAAGTCTGTGAACCTCAATGAATCGTCTGCTGAAGCCCTCTGTTTACTGAATCTGCATCATAAAATAATACAGTGCCAAATGGCGTCAGTACGTGGAACGTATGGTATGTAAACTGACTAAAAGTAAACAGTATAGATAGATATGACATGAAATATCATCAACTAATCAGGTACTCACCTCAACTCAGGATAAAGAATAGGACAGGATCATAGCACATTAATCAAGACTCATAATCATACCAGCACATCAACATCAGAGTACTATCAAGATGAAACCTATCTGGGAGTTTCTCTAACCGACAACCATAATTATGAGTCGGTGATGATACAACAAAAAGATATCGTTGCCACATCCATCCAATACCTTACGGGATAGAGGACGAGTCTATCGGTGAATCCATAAGTCTATCAAGTCCTCTTTTGGGACTGAGGAAACATTCGCTCTCACGGTCCAATCCTCTCCTACGCTGGTCACGTATTCAATGAGTGCGAGAGAGACTCACTCTCACCTATTTCAGTGCTCAATACTCCTCCTATGACTCGACATTCTCATAAGTCTATCAACATCAGAAAGTCTGTACAATCAGTCTCTCTCTCTCTCAGACAAGGACATCGACTTATCTTATCACCTATCAACTCAAGGAATTAGGAACGTTTGTTAAAATTCAAGTTCAACCTCTTAAAGACTCTAAGGGTCTCACTCTCAATTAATTCCATCAACATTATCATCAACACTGACTCAATTCAAGACCCGGACCATACCAACCAAGCACATTTACATCGTCAAGGCTCTATTCATCAACCCCTTGGTTCATTCTTGTAATCTTTGACAATTAAGCATATAGAGTTTACACCAGAGTCCAAATAATCAATTAAGCAAGTAGTTCAAGTTATGATGATCATTAATTCAAGAAAATATATGTAAAATAATAATAGTTTTGAAGATAACATTCAAGAATTTGTAAACCAAGTCCCATCACATGGGAGAACAATCTCATGCTTTGAGTAGCTTTTAGTCTTCTTCAAGAATTTGACCCACAACTTTGAAATCCCCCAAGCTTTCTTGTCTTCTCTCTCAGGAATTCTTTACGTAGTAGTTAGGAAAATTTGAGTCTTGAAACCCTTGATATCGAATAAAATAACCCTTGATTGGGATTTAGGATAGGGTGGGGAATGACCAAAAGGCCCTTCTCATAATTAAAAGAAAATTTTCAAGAATTTTGCTCTGATCCGCGATGCGCCAAAGGTGCGGACCAGTGTTTTTTGTAAATTTTTTGAGATTTCAAGTTTCCATCGAAAAAATAAAAAAAACATAAGTGTTGATCCGCGCCCAGGGTACATCACGGCCCTGGCACGCATCAACACTGTCTTGGGTTAAATTAGAAAAAATTATTTTCCGACCCGATTGCTCTAAAATCGGGTCGAAGCCATTTTCCCACTCAATTTTTTGTGCTGATCGCAAATTTGATCTTGAATTTCCCATCAGAGGTTGGGAAGACGCATTATGTGCACGATTACGTTCTAGAGATATTTTGATAATTTCGTGGAGTGTTACAATAATAATTAAAGAAACATGATGAAAAAGACAATATTATTTAAATTGATGTGTGTGTGTGTATATATATATATATTATTTTTGCTTATTTTTTGGAGCTAGTTTTTTTAATGTTTTCTTTTTAAAATTTTCCCCTATTTTCATCAACTATTTTTGCCTTTGGACCTTTTTCCAAACCTATTTTGCTTATTATTTTGAAGATTTTTTGACTTTTTTTTCTAATCAAGTCTATTTTAGACTTTTGAGAAATTTGTCCTCGTTTTTGAATCAGGTCTATTTTAGATTTAGTTGAAAATTTTTTCCCTCATTTCTCCATTTAATCTTATAATATATTTAATACAAATTAATATTTAAAGAAAATTATTTCAATAAAAGATAAAAAATTTAATCAACACATCTTCACGCTTTTAATATTTAGTATAGTATAAGATAAATTATTATAAATTAAAAAATAATAGGATAATTCCTTTACATTTTATAAAAATAGGAGACATAATTCATATAAATGTAATAAATTTTGTTTGGGCTACTTCTGTTAGACCCCGTAAATATTTTAATTGAGGTAAATTGTCACTTGAAAAATTTTGCAAATATTGTGTATTTTATCTTA
>JAPFFP010046633.1:0-10866 GCA_026153255.1 Solanum medicagineum
AAAAGCACAATTTAGCACAATTAATATTCTAAAAAGAAATTCATAATTAAATTGAATAGATGTATCTAGGGAGAATTATTCATGATTCAAGCTATAAAATCTATGAGCTATTTGTGAAGTTTTTGTATGATTTACAAGTTACCAATTATGGGATTTTACCATGATGTTGGTGGGCTGATTTACATGACTTTAAAATACACTGATTTCACCATTTCATGATCTATACTCTTGCATTTTGCATGATTTGAACATGTACTCATATGTACCCACCAAGTGTTCAATGAAATGTCAAGTCAAAGATTCTCAAGTTATTTACAGGTTCTACAAGTCAAGTGACGACATGATTAATATGAGATATCAAGTATTTTATGAATTTATGAAATTATCTACAATTATCCAAGTATGAAGCTAACCCTTATTTTCAAGATTTTTACCTCTTGTGACCCATTCATGTTAAAGTAGGGGTTCATGTATGATTATGATCTATTCTCATGTTTCAAGTTAGGATCACCATTAGAGGTCAAGTATGTTTAAGAGCTACTCATTTCATGAATCTATGTTTGTTATAGGTTACTATTGATATGACTATTTCAAGTTTTCTATGGGATTAGACTTAGAACCAATGGATTGAATGTAGACGCGGACTATCTTCAAGGGCCTATACTCCTTTCCTCAAACTATGTGCCAACATAGGATTATGTTATACCCTTGCTATAGTAGTGGATCCATTTAGTTCACTTTATCATGATATCTACCCTGAAATGGGATGGGCTCCTGTAAGATGAAATATGATTTACCTTGGCAAGTAGACCACCTCTTTATCGATGAGAGGTGATCATCGAGATTCTAAGTTGTAGCTCGCTTGGTGTTATTCTTTGTCGGTTGAGATCTCTTACCACATATGTGTTATGTTCTATGCAAGTTGAATGATTTATAAGCATATTTTACTTCAAGAATTGACCATGCATGTCATATTGAGATTATGCTTATCTATTGTCTACTACTATGCATCATGACTATATTCACTTAGGTCTTGTTGCTTTGCATCTTACATACTTAGTATATTCAAACATACTAATACATACTTTATGCCTACATGATATCACCATGTAGGGACCGGAGCTCCTCTTCATCATCCTCCACATGGCTAGTGAGATTATTCGAAGATAAGATTGGTGAGTCCTCAAGTTCAAGGACACTATCTACTTTCCCTTGCTATTTCTAAGACTTCTTTATGTTAACATTTGACATTATGAGGGTGAGCCCGGAAAGTGTCTTGGCCCCCGCTCCATTCCAAGTTTAGAGGTCTATGTTGGATATTATGATGCTATTGTACTATGAGCTTGATACTTATGCTTTGTTTATATTCAAAGACTTCCCTTAGTCCCACTTCCCATTTTATATATCTCTTGTTATGGTTTACTTGGCTTCCGCGACCAAAGATGTGTGATTGATATGCTAAGAGGCTTGTTTGAGTCCTTTCGGGTTCCCATTCACTGTGTCCCATCTAGGCCCTAGGCTTGGGTCGTGACAAGTCAACCGCTTGATTTTGACTTGGAAGTAAGATTCAAGAAAGATGGATGCATTATTGAGGGTGCATCAGGAAAGGAAATTATCCTTAGAAGCACGGACAAGAATGTTTACATTCTCAACTTAGTGAAAGGATCCACAAATCACATCTAGCTTGCATCCATTTCTGAAGATCCATGGATTTGGCACAAAAAGCTAGGCCATGCAAGATGAGATTAATTGAGAAGCTTGGAAGACTGAACTGGAAATTGGACTGCCAAAACTGGATTACACAAAGGATCACATCTGTGACGCTTGTCAAATGGGTAAGCAAACAAGAAACTCCTTCCAGTCAAAAGATATTGTTTCTACAGTTTTATAGAACTGCTAGTATTGGTGGTAAAAGGTATGCCTTTATTATTGTTGATGACTATTCCCGTTTTACATAGGTTATGTTTTTAGCTAACAAAGATGATACTTTAAAGAATTTTGAGTTTTTTTGTAAGAGAGTACAGAGAGAAAAAGAGTACTATCTTACATCTATCAGAAGTGACCATGGAGGAGAATTCGAAAGCAAGTCTTTGAAAACTTCTGTAATGAAGAAGAGTACTCACACAGCTTCTCTGCTCCTCGCTCTCCTCAACAAAATAGATTCATTACATAGAACTCTTCAAGATTGTCACGACTCGGGCCTAGGGCCTAGACGCGACACGACGAATAAAGAACCTGAAGGGACCCTAAACAAGTCTTTTAGCATATCATTACACATCCTTGGTCACGGAAGTAAGTGAAAAACATCAAGAGAACATATAGTAGGGGTAAAAGGGCTAAGGGAGTCCTCCATAGCTTCAAAACATACAAGATTCAAAATAGTCAAAGCTCAAAGCATCATTAAGTAACTTGTCAAACAACACCACTAAACTTAAAATTGAGCGGGGGCTAAGACAAATTCTGGGCTCACCCTATCACGACCCAAGCCTAGGGCCTTGACGTGACCGGCGAATGAGGAACCCGAAGAAAGCCCAAACAAGCCTCATACTATATCATTACATATTCTTGGTCGGGGAAATAATTAAATGACATTTGAAGAATGGAAATAAGGGCAAAAAGCGGCTAAGGGAGAACTTGTCGTAACATAGAGCCAAGAGATAATAGAATCAACTCAGCATAAATACATTGCTTTGTCCAATAACACCTCTACTACATAGATAATGGTGGGGGCCAAGACATACAACTAGGCTCACCCTCATAGTCTTAAGTATACGATAAAGTAAAGGGAATCTTAATATATAGTGTGAGGGAATAGTCCTTGTCCCCGGAATGAAGGACTCACCAAAGGCTAACTTGAACAATCCATTTAGCCACAAGAAGAATCAGTAAGAGCTCTGGTCCCTACATGGTGATATCATGTAGCCAAGAGTATGTGTTAGTACATTTGAATGTACTAGGTATGTGGGATGCAATGCAACAATAGATAGGCATCATAATCAAAAATGCGTAACGATAGGCAATAGGCATAATATAGCAATATGAAATGTATGATCAATGCATAAGTAAAACATTCTTAAGTAAATCAAGCTCATATAGAATATCATATGTGAAGATGAGACCAAGCTAGCTTTCCAAGGTATGAAACCCTTGGTAGGTTGGTGATGTTGCCACCTCATCACCTAGGTAGAGATGAGTATTAACCCTCATTATAGGTTGGTGATGTTGCCACCCCATAACCTAGGTAGAGATGAGTATTAACCCTCATTCTAGATTACCCGGGCTCTTATCCCCCCGGATCGGGCATGGTCTATGCAACACTTTATATAGGATTCATCATAAGCTCTAATGCAATACCTCATGTAGGAATAATCATGTATATAAGCTCACTTCATCATCATAACATCACTAATATCATATCTCATACTTTGGACCTTCAATTCCTCAAGAAAATATAGCCGGACATTTTTATCAAACACCTTGGGGGTGTTTAATGGGGGTAAAAGAGCATGCAATTTAGATTTGAAATAATGCAAGAAAATTAGTGGTAAAACCTTTAATCAATACCTTGCAATACCCCCAAGACATTCATATCAAAACCCCTCATCAAATCCAACATTAGATCCAAGATATGAAGCTCAAAACATGCTAAAACAACCATACTTTCATGAACTAAAATCACTGTGCAGTAAATTTCTCAATATACAAGACCCACATGTAAAATCAACTTTAAATCATGCAATATTAAGTAAAGGAGGGTTTAGGCACCATGGGTGAAAGGATCCAATGGTTCAACACCACATACCTTAACTTTTGTGAAGTTCTTAAAGAAGATTTTAATGGAGACTTGAAGATTGAATGAGGTCCTTCATGAAATCCTTAAGATTAGTGTTTAGTTTGGTGACTTCAATTTAGGTTGAAATTTGAGTCAAGTGTTTGAGAGGATATTGGGGAATATTGAAGATGATATGAGGGTGAAATAAGGCTAAGTATACGTAAAAATATGCATGGGAACCCTTGGTCCCAAGACTTAAAAGTCCTGGACCGAAATCAGAAAAAGGGCCAAAATAACACGGGTCCGCGACGCGGATGCTCACTGGAAATCTGCATTTTCTACACGAACAAGTTTTAGGAAAATGAGCATAAATCCTTCATCCAAACTCGGAATATGGTGAAACAAAGTGTGTTGGAAAACTAATTCAAAGGGCTTTAAGTATGTAGGTCATGGCCCACTCAATTATTTGTGTGCTAAGAGATATGTCCCTTCAAAGTTAACCCTCCTAAATAACATTTATTACGATTTTTGAATTTTGATACGGTTGCTCTAAAATTTAGTTTAGACCTATTTTCCACTCAATTTTATCCCCTAAACAATAATATGAAGTCAAATTTTCGAAATTCCAAACGGACGTTTAGATATAAGGAAAATAAGATTCCAGGCACTTCCGAGGCACATTTTCTTGCACTTTTTGGGGTCGTTTCATTATCTCCCCCTTAGGAACATGCGTCCCCGAATGTAGAAGAGACGTACAAGACAAGAATAATCATGAACAAATCAGCCCCAACATGAATGCAACATTACATTTTAAACATCACTTTCAAAATCCCATTATAAGACTGAAATCATCATAAATTGCCAACTTAAACATGAATACACATGAATGATGTAGGGGCTGAAACATAGGACATGGAATCATAGATAGGACTTGTCATGTCATCATAAGTTTGAACGGAGTGAAAGAGATACGGATATTTCTCCTCCATGCCCACTTCGGATCCTTGAGAGACATATACGAATAGACGACTCTTCCCAAAGGTCCTTGAAGAACACTACATCATTATCAATCAACTTCTCTACTCATCCATCCAACACCCCACCGGGACCTTCTCTTAAGCCAACTTACCCTCCTTAACACCCACAACCTCAAAGTGTTCTATAACACTAAATCACTAACACATCATATCCACCTAGAAGCATGAAAAACCAGACAAACCATATCTACATCCATAGGCAATTCCCAATCTTATGCAACCTTATCAACCTCCCTCTACACTCTATAAGGACTCACCATCCTCAACTTAATTGTCAATCTTAAATACACCTAACCCACTTGGTTCCACAGCCACCATCTCCCCTTTGGGAGTCAACCTACACTCTATTATTCCCTCACCCAAAACTTCCAACTCTAATAGGGAGAAATCGAGACCTTGGTTAATCTAAATCTCCCCAACCAACAAAGATATAGAGCCATCAAGAACTCTATATTACCTTGCTCAACTTCCTCCAACCTAATCCCTCAATCTAGCCAAACAATGGACCTCTCAAGTCACCTCTTTGCCACCATCATCAACACATGCTAGGCTACTTAGGGCACCGCCCACAACACTACCCTTACCAAAAAAACCAATGCATACTCATACCATAATCCCTAAGGAGTTCTAATAACCTTTTTGTTATCCTCAACTCACACTTATCATATTTAGCAACCAATCCCCGAAATGATTCACAAGCTCTAAATAAATCAATACCTCATCACTAGAACCCACCCCAAACATACCAAGGTAGGGTTTTAAGACCTTATTATAAAGACCCATAATCATAGCAAATGAATAAATCAACCAACCAACTCCACCGATACTAATAATGCTCACTTGCGGACAAAGCTCAACCAAAGATCAATCTTAGTGAAGCGACTAACCCTTGTAATTGGCCAAATAGATCATCTATTCTTACCCATCATATTACAACCTTATGGGTTCTACACTCATTAGGAACATGCTATGCAAGAAGTCCAAATACCCCAAGACCCATCACAACAAGCTAAGTCGTCATCCCACAAGAATACTTATAATATGCATGTACATACTCTCAAAGAGGCAATAGTCATTTTACAAATCATTTCAGTGCACAATTGGGCTTAAAAGCCAAAAGCCATCCATAATAATTTATACTTAGGCTCAAATGCCAAAATCATAGTTTCATAGTCATAATACTCATGCATAAGAATGGCCCATTCATATACAAAATGGTTCAAGCACCCAAAATGCTTAAAGAACCAAAACCAAAGACATATATGTGATCACAATATTGTCATAACCAACCTTTTATCAAAATCATACCATAAAACGAAACTGGGCTTATCTATAACATAAATAATCCATAAGATAACCTGTGTACATGAATGCATATGTTATGAACAATGAGGAAATGGCATAAGTAATTAAGCCTCCATTTAAAATCAACATTTTTATTACAAAGTTGAACTAAACATAATTAATTTCATATTTAAATCCATAGTCTAATCTCTCGTCCATAAATCATTCAAAAAGGGAATATGCATACTTATAGCTTCATAAACCTAAAGTAGATCCCCATATAACAGTTTAAGTCACATTAATATCATCAAATAAACACTACTCATGCATCAATAGATTTTAGGAATCATAATATTCAAATCCCAAATTACAATAAGTAAAAATCCCATTTAAGTTTTCTTGAAAATAAATTTTTGGAAAGGGCTTAACTTGATACTTGCATAATCCTAGATAATTTCATGAATTCATAGCATACTTGATAGCTATATTCATCATGAAGTCACTTGACTTGTAAAACATGCTCATATCTTGAGAATTCTTAACTTGGCATTTCATCAAACACTTGGTGGGCACATATGAGGACATGTTCAAATCATGCAAAATGCAAGAATATAGATCATGAAATAGTGAAATCAATGCATCTTAAAATCATGTAAATCATCCCACCAACATCATGGTAAAATCCCATCATGGGTAACATGTAAATCATATCAAAACTTCACAATAGTTCATAGATTTCATAGCTTGAATCATGTATAGTCTCAATAGACAAGGATTACTTCATAGTATAAGCTAAACATAGATATTTATGCATAATCAACAATGTTAGACAAAGCCCCGACGTACTTCATGCTCATATTTCATAATAATAGATACCCATAAGAAATACATCCTAAAATCATGCAATTTTTATAAAAAGGAAAATTGGGCTTCATGGGTGAAAAGAACCTATGAATGAAACCCATATACACATGAATCTTACTAGCACCAAGGGATAACACAAGAAATAGCAACTCCCGGACCTATTCAATCACCCTACTCAAACTTCGGTCACAACATGGCCTTACCTAGGGTCAACTAAGTCATACGAGCAACAATAGAAGAGAATCTACTCACAATCCCCAGCAATAGCCCACTAACCCAAGAGGCTTCTAATATCTGGTGAAGTCAAAGGTCTAGGCTACTCTTTAATCACCTTCGTCTTACTTAAGTCCACCTTAATACCATCACCCAGCACCACACAACCTAGGAAGGCAACCTCTTATCATGAAAATTCCCACCTCACCTACCTAGCACCCAACTTTCTTCCTTGAACTCGTAGTACTACCCTCAAATGATTCACATGCACTACCTCATTAGGGAACGAAATATATGATCATCACCAAAGCCACAATAAACCTATTAGGGTAAGGACTAGAGATCTTACTCATGAGACTTATAGGCATAACCGATGTGCTATTTAACCAAAAGACACTACCCCAACTTCAAACATTGAAAAGGGACATTCAAGGCCTCATCCACCACCAACAACAATTCTATTGACAAAACAACTTAGGTTCAACACCTCCAATTATCACAAGATGAAAAATGCAACCCCCTTAGAGACCAATTGCACCTTAAGTCAAGAATGGACCTACCTCCCTTGCTACCACTTGATAACCTCCCACTCAAAGACGGATTCATTAGGGAGTCGGATCCTAACTCTATGGGTCCCACCATCCATGGAGACACAACATGCATGCAACTATTCAATCCTAAGTACAAGATCAAAATCTACCACATCAAATCCAACAAGCCACAAAGAAAGACCTAATGCAATACAAACCCGGAACAACACCTAGGAATTTTCTAGCAACAATATACCCAACCAAGAGATAGACACCAAAGATCCACACAACCACTTGGGCACACAAGAAGCCCCACCATCAACCAAAAGAATAGAAAAGAATTAGTGAAACTCAGATCCATCAAAATCAAAACCTTCTACTTACCTTCCTTCATCTTCCTCCTTAAAGTGGCATGATCAACTAAAAGAGCAAAGAACATTCGCTAGAGGGGAAAGCCATATCTCTCTTCTAAAGACGACATAGACTATAAAGAAGGGAAACATTTTCTAAAAGCGTGTCATGGCCTCCTACTCATAGTTGTGGTACACAACATAACCATGAATAAGACACTAATCAACACGGTGTGTTGGACTCTGAGGATCTATCAACCTAGTGCTCTGATACCATCTTTGTCACGACCCAAGCCTAGGGCCTAGACGTGACCGGCGAATGGGGAACTCGAAGGAACCCCAGATAAGTCTCATAGCATATCATTACACATCCTTGGTCACGAAAATAATTAAATGACATTTGAAGAATGAAAATAAGGGCAAAAAGCGGCTAAGGGATAACGTGTTGAAACATAGAGCCAAGAGATAATGGAATCAACTCATAGCATAAATACATAGCTTTGTCCAACAACACCCCTACTACATAGACAATGGTTGGGGCCAAGACATACAACCGGGCTCACCCTCACAGTCTTAAGTACACGATAAAGTAAAGGGAATCTTAATACATGGTGTGAGAAAATAATCCTTGTCCCCATAATGGAGGACTCACCAAAGCCTAACTTGAACAATCCATCTAGCCACAAGAAGAATCAATAAGAGCTTCGCTCCTTACACGATGATATCATGTAGGCAAGAGTATGCATTAGTACGTTTAAATATACTAAGTATGTGGGATGCAATGCAACAATAGATAGGCATCATAATCCAAAAAGCATAACGATAGGCAATAGGCATAATATAGCAATATGACATGTATGATCAATGCATAAGTAAAACGTACTTAAGTAAATCATGCTCATATAGAATATCATATGTGAATATGAGACCAAGCTAGTTTTCCAAGGTATGAACCCTTTGGTAGGTTGGTGATGTTGCCACCCCATCACCTAGGTGGAGATGAGTATTAACGCTCATTCTAAGTTGGTGATGTTGCCATCCCATCACCTGGGTGGAGATGAGTATTAACCCTCATTCTAGGTTGGTGACGATGCCACCTCATCACCCTGGTGGACATGAGTATTAACCCTCATTCTAGGTTACCCAGGCTCTTGTCCCCCCCCGAAACGGGCATGGTCTACGCAACACTTTATATAGGATTCATCATAAGCTCTAACGCAATACCTCATGTAGAAATAATCATTTATATAAGTTCATTTCATCATCATATCATCATTCATATCATATCTCATGCTTTGGACGTTCAATTCTTCAAGAAAACATAGTCGAACATTTTATCAAACACCTTGGGAGTGTGTAATGGGGGTAAAAGAGCATGCAATTTAGAGACAAAATCATACAGGAAAATCAGTGGTAAAGCCTTTAATTAACACATTGCAACACCCTAAAAACATTCATATCAAAACCCCTCATAAAATCCAACATTAGATCCAAGATTTGAAGCTCAAAACATGCTAAAACAACCATACTTTCATGAACTAAAATAACTGTGCAATAAACTTCTCCATATTCAGGACGCATATGCAAAATCAACTTTAAATCATGCAACATTAAGTAAAAGAGGGTTTAGGCACCATGGGTGAAAGGACCCAATGATTCAACACCACATACCTTAGCTTTTGTCAAGTTCTTGAAGAAGACTTTAATAGAGACTTGAAGCTTGAATTAGGTCCTTGATAAAATCCATAAGATTAGTCTCGAGTTTGGGACTTCAATTTAGGGTGAAATTTGAGTCTAAGTGTTTGAGAGGATATTGGGGAATACTGAGGATGATATGAGGGTGAAATAAGGCTAAGTATAGGTAATAACACGTATGGGAACCCCTGGGCCCAAGACTTGAAAGTTTTGGACCGAAATCAAAAAAACAGGGCCAAAATAATATAGTTCCGCGTCACGGAGGTGACGCGGATCCTCACTAGAAATCTGCATTTTCTACACGAATGAGTTTTACGAAAATGGGCATAAATCCTTCGTCTGAACTCGAAATGAGGTGAAACGAAATGCGTTGGAAACATAACTCAAAGGGATGCAATTTGGTAGTTCGTGGACAACTCAATTCTTTGTGTTCTAAGAGATATGTCCCTTCAAGTTTGACCCTCCTAAATAGCATTTATTGTGATTTTTGGATTTTGATATGGTTGCTCTAAAATTCAGTTTAGACCCATATCCTACTCAATTTGACCCCCTAAACAAGAATATGAAGTTTGATTTTTAAAATTTCATACAGATTTTTAGACATATGGAAAACAAGATTCCAGGCACTTCCAAGGCACATTTTCTAGCCATTTTTAGGGTCGTTTCACACCCTTATAGTCAAAAGGATGCAGTAAAAGAAAGAGGGTATTTGCATAAAATAATATCAAAAGATGTCATCCACGAACTTGAGGACTCACCAAATTTGCTTTGGAGGTAGTACTAGCCACGTGGAGGACGATGATCAAATGGAGCACTGGTGCCCACATGGTAACATCATGTAGGCATAGAGTATGCATTAGTACGTTTAAATGTACTATGTACTTAGGATGCTATGCAACAAGATATGGGCAACATAATTGAAATGTATAATTAGGCGATGAATGAGCATAATAGCAATATGGCATGCATGAATGATGCTTGAAGTAAAACATGCTTCTATAGAAAATATTACATATGTAGGAAGAGACCATCTTTATAGACCATGCAAACTAGTACTTGGAATCCAAGGTATGACCACCCCTTGGGAAGTGATTGAGAAATTTACCCCTCAATTGGTAGAT
>JAPFFP010046634.1:0-10865 GCA_026153255.1 Solanum medicagineum
GGAGGAGGATTGCCTAAGCCTTATAAGGAGTCCACCCATCTCATTAACCACCAATGTGGGACTTTTCGTCTCAACAAATTGTTATATTCAAAGATTCATGTAAAAAAGATGTTATAATTTGGATATAATATTTCATATTTACCTTTCAAAAGGATACATCCACCGATATTGTACGGGTCCAGCAATTCTTGCTTCATATGGCAAGTGAATGGGCAAATGTTCCATTGAGTCAAAAAACCCTGGACAAAATATACGTTCTAACTTACATAAGATTTGTGGAATGTCTACCTCTAACCTCTTCATGTCATCGACTCGTAGAGTAGTAGAAGCAAGATCTCTATAAAATAAGCTCAATTCAGTAAGTGCTTGCCACACATTACTAGGAAGTAGCTCGAGAAAGGCAATAGGCATTAGTCATTGCATGAACAAATGACAATCATGACTTTTCATGCATTAGTATCTGGACATCGACCCAAGTTCGACACATATCCATCTGGAAACTTCTAACTTTTCACCCAATTAAACAAGATAGATCTTGCTTTCTTATCTAATATATATACAACTTTGGGATATTTTCCACTACTATCTTTTGCCAACTCAGGTCGGTTGCAGTAGTTCATCAAATCTAGACATGATTGTGGATTGTCTTTGGTTTTGTCAGCAATATTAAGAACCGTGTTAAATACATTATCAAAGACATTCCTTTCAATATGCATGACGTCAAGATTATGTCGAATCATGTCAGAACTCCAATAAGGCAAATCTCAAAAGATGCTTCACTTTTTCCATTCAAAAGACTTACATATTCTTTGATTAACTTCTTCTGCATTTAACTCTGTTACCTTTCTTATTCCCAATTCACAAATTTGATTCAAAATATTCTCTCCAGATCTGACGGGTGGTGGTGTTCTGCTAACTGTTTGACCTTTAAGAAAGTTCTTATGATCTCTCCTAAATGGATGATTCTGGTCAAGGAACATTCTATGACTGTCAAACCATGATGTTTCCTGCCATGTAATATAAATGATTGTGATTCTTCCTTGCAATAAAGACATGCTAACTTTCCTATAATACTCCATCCTGATAACATAGAATATGTTGGAAAGTCACTAATTGTCCACATCAATGCTACCTCTTAATTGAAAGTTTTCTTTTTGGAGATGTCAAATGCTTCTACACCAGTTTCCCACAATAAAGTCAATTCTTTTATTCGTGGTTGCAGATAAACATCAATCTTTTGTTTAGGATTGTTTGGTCCTGGAATAATGACAGTTAAACACATATATGCCTCTTTCATGCACATTCCCGGAGGTAAATTATACATAGTGATAATTACTGACCACGAAGAGTATGTCCTCCCAGATTGACCAAATTGTTGGAAACCAGCCGTACATAATCCAACCTTACATTTCTTGGTTCAGCAGCAAATTTCATTAAATGCTTCCAAACCTCAGAATCAGATGGATAATGCATTACTCCTTCCTCTTGTATATGCTCATGATGTCATCTCATGTTAGAAGCTATAGCATGGGATGCTTATAATCTCCGTAATCTGGGAATTAAATGAAAATAATACATTTGTTTATAACAAATCAATTTCCTCTTACGAGAACTAACACGATGCTTATACGTCTCATGGCCACAAAATTTACAAGATGTAAGGTGCTTATCATCCTCCCAATACAACATACATCATGATTTGTAACAATCAATCTTCTCAACAGGCAACCCCAAATTGCGCTCTAGCTTGTTGGTTTGATAATAGCTATCAGACACATTGTTATTTTCAGGTAAAGCCTCTTTCAACAATTGCGTCATTTGGTTATAACATCTTTGCGACAAAGTATTCTCCATTTTAATATTTAACATTCTTGGGACTACTTCAAGTTAAGACATAGAAGAACCTGGATACAATTTTGCATCAGCAGATTGAAACAAATCATAAAATTTTTGAGATTCAGAATTAGCATCCTCCTCCATTGTAGGATAGGCTCTTCCTCACCTAGAGGTTCATTTGGATGTGATGGTCTAGCTCTAATATTGTTAAAAGATCACCAACTCGAACCATGATCAAAGTTTGATTCAGCTATGTCCAAAATCATTTTGTCTATACGAATTCTCATATCCAAATTCTTCTTGACCACCGCCATGCAAATCACAACCAGAAGCCATCTCAATGACTATATCTTCTTCTCCTTGATACTTCCAAATGAAATATCACTCAACAAATTCATGCCAGAAAAGGTGCACTCTAACAGTTTCAACATATATGTATTTAATATTTCGACACTTTTTACATGGACATCTAATATTGTCACCAGTCATACGGTTGCGTTGAGAACAAGCAAACTTGATAAAATCATTCACACTAATTATGAAACTTAAATTAATAGCCCCTTTACCATCCAACCTCTTATATATCCAACAACGCTCTTGATTATTCATGTTCCTATTTTCTATTTCAATAAACAAGACAATTAGAATTTAAAATAAACAGGATAATTGATAACACGTAGAAATAGTGAAACTTCTATTGAAAATTTTCATACTAGATGCTCTGATGAGATCATATATTACAAAATGAATATTTTGATTCATCAAATGGTTACTTTCAATTACGTACACACACTAGCTTTTACACAAATGCACACATACAAATGATTCTTTTACCATTTACAATTATGTACTTGTTAATTTCCACCAGCTTTGCTTTACAAAAAGCCAACTCCTTTTGCTTTATAAATGGACACAAATGATTTGTATGCCATAATACTTTTGAATTTATGTCTGGAATCTTTTTTGGTCAAGAAAAGAAAAGAATATACATATATATTAAAAAGTTAATCAAGTTACTATATTTTACAGTAAATTTTTCAATTTTAGTTCATGCCCCATAGAAATTTGATTAAAGTTGTCCTTGTAAACTAAAAAAAAGTTGTAGTTATGTTAACCCCATTGCATTAATCCCCATGTCCCACCTTAATTTGGACTTATATTTTGTTGTTTAATTTTCTAGTTTCTTTGTGGGGATAACCACATTCTACAGTCAAAATAAAGCCTACTTAGTTCATAATACATTCATAGAGCAGTCTACAGTCTATGAAAAAAGAAGTGTACCAATTTCAAAAAATTTGTTTTGAAAATGTACAATATAGTAGCAGAAATTAAAGAGGCCTCCAAACATGTGAAAACAAATTAAATTACATGGTGGGAATGGAAACCAATAAAGTTATCTAAGCTTATTTAACACCCTGCCAAAGACTGTTTAAATGTTTTGGAACATGAATAGAGATTCCCATAACATAGAGATTTCGGAATGGAAATAGGAAAGGATTAATATGCACTTCATAATAGGCTTACCTCGATCCCATAGACAACATGATTCAATATGGATCATAGTAGATATAATGACCAAGTGAGCTCACTTCCTACCTGTCAAGACGTCTGATACAATTGAGGATTATGCCACACTCTATATTAAGAGATTGTTAGGCTGCACGGGGTCACTATATCCATTATATTAAGCAGAGGGGCCCTGTTTACAACACAGGTTTGGAAGTCCTTTCAGAAAGGGCTTGGTACGAAGGTGAATCTTAGCACAGTCTTCCATCCGCAGATAGACGGGAAAGCAGAGCGTACTATTCAGACCTTGGAAGATATGTTGAGAGCTTGCGTGGTAGACTTTAAAGATAATTGGGACGATCATTTACCTTTGATCAAGTTCTCTTATAATAATAGTTTTCAGGCCAGCATACGGATGGAACCATATGAAGCTCTTTATGGAAGAAGGTGTAGGTCATCCATAGGGTGGTTTGAAGTTGGTGAAGCGAGATTTATAGGACCTAATCTAGTCCATCAGGCTATGGAAAAAGTAAAGTTTATTCAGGAGCGGCTTAAGACAGCTCAGAGCAGACAAAAGTCTTACAAAGATGTTAGAAGAAGAGACCTAGAGTTTGAGGTAGGTGATTGGGTGTACATGAAGGTGTCTCCAATGAAGGGGGTTATGAGATTCGGAAGAAAGGGAAGCTTAGCCCACGATATATTGGGCCTTACTAGATTCTGAGAAGAGTGGGCAGTATTGCTTACGAACTAGAGCTACCAGCGGAGTTGAGTGCTATACATCCAATATTTAATATCTCCATGCTTAAGAAGTTCTTGGGAGATCCCTATTTAGTTGTCCAGGTTGAAAGTTTAGGGATTAAGGACAACTTGTCTTATGAAGAGATTCCAGTGCAGATATTAGACCGGCATGTTCGTAAATTGAGGACCAAGGAGATTGCTTCAGTGAAGGTTCTGTAGAGGAACCAATTCATGGAAGAAGCCACATGGGAAGTAGAAGCAGACATGAAGGCCAAGTACCCATACTTGTTCATTGGCCTGATTGAGGACCTTGAAGGTAACTTTCAAATTTCACCTTGAAGAATCATGTTTGTTAAGTTTGAGAATCTTATGTTTTGAGCTTGCTTTGTTCGTATCATTATCGTTCGAGGACGAATGATCCCAAAGGGGAGATATTGTAACGACCTCATGAAATGACAAAAATACCCCTAGAATTGACCTTACGCGTAACGTGACTTCCCTTGCTCCGTTTGCAAATTCGAGATCGGATTTGTAATCACTGTAAAATATTGACTAGGAAAATGGTCTTGACTCGACAAAAACTCAAAAAAATGCGAATTAATTTTTTCAAAAAAATTCAAAAATAGTGAGATTTCGGTGTCCGGTCCACAACGCGGAGAGACCTCGAAACAAGACTTAGTGGTTTTTTGAAAATTTATGAAAAAGTGAGAATTTGTGAAAAAGAGAGAAATAACATTAGCGCACGTTCCGCACTAGTGTATTCCTAGAGCAGTTTTGTTCTTTCAATGGGGAGGGGCAATTTCGACTTTTTTCACACCACATATCCTAAACTAAGTCAGTTTTTAAGTCGAATTAAGTCCAAAACGTATTTTACTTCGTCACATTCATACGATCAAGCACACCTTTTCAAGAACCTATGCTCAGGAAATTCATGAAACGGTTGTAGGGCATAGATTTTTCCTTCCAAATCCTCAAGAACACTCTCCAAGGTATGTAAGGCCTATCAAAATCTATATTATTATTAGTTTGGGATTTAAATTCCCCAATTTCATACAAGGTTCCAGCTAAACTGTAAGATTTAAGAATTTTTCATCCCGTATGAGTAAATTCCATCTAAATGTTGGATTATGCACTCGTTTTGATATGAAATCATGTCTCTTTCCTGATTGTAGTATAAAGTTATATTATTGTACAATATTTACTGTAAATGATGTATTTCTTGAAAACCTTGAAATTTATTCAAGAAAAGAAAAGCTAGTATATGAGTAGTTGTATGTTCTTTTGACAGATTGCGAAGACTAGAGCTACTAATAGGGGTCGTGCCAGAGGAAGAGCTACAGGTCAGGGCCAAGGAGCTGCACTGAGAGAGACAATGAGTGGGGTTTCTCCCCCGAGCCAGTCATGGAGCCTAGAAAAGAGCAAGTCCCTCATGCATCTGCCATAACACCACTGCTCCAAGATACTCTATTGATAGGTTTGGGTGTTCTTGAGACTTTGGTGCAGGTAGGTATCCCTGATGATACATTTGGTACTTCTCAGACTCGGGTTGGGGTTTAACCCCGAGATTAGCAGCAGGCCCCCGAGGTCCATATTGAGGTGAAGCAACCACTTGTAGCACCAATTACTGAGATTCCCCTAGTGGCTGCCTTTATTGATGATAAGCAACATGAGAGGTTTAGAAAGATGGACCTACCTTAGTTTAGGGTAGGAAAAGTGAGGATATACATGAGTTTTTGACTACTTGTACAAAGCTGTTTGGTGTTTTGGGACTAGCAAAGACGGATGGTGTGATGTATGTTACTCTCTAGCTCTTTGGGCTAGCTAGGGAGTGGAGGAGGACTATACAGTATCCCTTCCAATTAGGTCTCCTCAGATGGCTTGTGAGATATTTTCTAGTGTCTTTAATGATCTATTCATTCCTTGGAGTGTCCTTGGGGAGAGCCGTCTGAGATTCAATAGTTCGAGGTAAGGACCATGTCCATAATAGAGTACAAGGTTCACTTTTGTTAGTTGGCCTGTCACGCTTCAGCCATTATTTCTACCGAGGCGGAGAGAGTCTACCGATTTGTGAGAGGTTTAATTCAATCTGCTAGATAGTTGATATTTTGGGTAGTTAGAGAGCGAGCTTCATTTCAATCTAGAGAGATGAGTTTGGGGAACCCAAAAGGTTCATACTTTAGGACAGGTACTCAGGTGCCTCATTAGAAGGCAAAGGTATGTCCATAGGAGGAGATTCGTTTTAGCGTTGTGGGGTTTATGCTGCTTTCCCAGCTTAAGAGGGGAGATGAGGTCCCCGGACTCTTATAGTGTATGTCCGAGTCCATCTGGTTCCAAGTAGAGGCTTGCGAGCCAGGGAGACTACAACATTCCTCCTACTCATTCACAACAGTGTTCCACCCTTAAATCTTGTTTAAGGTGTGGATCTCCTAATTATAAGATTCAACAATACCCTAGGTAGACTCATTCTGGGACCTATTGTTAATACTTCCCAGCATCAATCAGAGATCTGACACCACTAGCTAGAGGTTCATCTCCAAAGGCTAGGAATCTTGGTAGAAGTCAGACTGATAGGTGGAAGTGTAGGTGGTAGAGGAGCAGATGATATTTCGACCCATTCTAGTAGTAGAGGAGTAGCTTCTACAACTGGTGGTCGAAGTCGCTATTGTTATGCTTTTTTGGGCAGACTCAAGGCTGAGGCCTCTGATGTTGTGATTACAGGTATTATTCTGGTTTACCATCGCCCTGCATCTATGTTATTTGATCATGGATCTACTTATTCTTATATGTCTACATACTTCTTCTTGGGTTTTGATTTGTCATATGATACTATGCATGTGCTTGTTCATGCTTCAACCCAAGTAGGTGAGCCCTTAGTACTGGATCGGGTGTATCGATCCTATCTTGTGACATTATCAGGCTATGAGACTAAGGTTGATATGATTATTCTTGATATGCTTGATTTTGATGTTATATTGGGGATGGATAGGCTTTTTCCTCATTGAGCTATTCTTGATTGCTATGCTAAGATAATTACTCTGTCTATTCTAGGTAGATTGGGTATTTTGTGGTAGGGTTCAAGTGGATCCTATCCTAACAAATTAATATCTTATATCCTTGCATGGAAGTTAGTAGAGTAGGGTGTCTTGCATATTTAGCTTTTATTCATGATACTGATGTTGAACCACCGCCGGTGGATACTATTCCTATTGTTCGAGAGTTTGTTGATGTGTTCCTTTTAGATCTTCCTAGAGTCCCTCTTGACAAAGATATTCATTTTGCCATTAATCGTGAGCCAGGCATCAAGCCCATAACTCCTGACCGTATGGCTCCAATAGAATTGAAGGAGCTAAAAGAGAAGCTCTTGATTAAGGGTCCATATGCTCTATTGTGTCTCCATGGGGTGCCCCTATTTTGTTCTGAAGAAGAAGGATAACTCTATGAGGATGTCTATTGACTACAGATAGTTGAACAAAGTGACAGTCAAGAAAAAATATCCCCTCCCTCGGTTTGATGATCTATTCGACCAACTTCAGGGTGCATTCATAATTTCCAAGATCAATATAAGATCTGGATGCATCAACTGAGGATCAGGGTTTCTGACATTCCTAAGACAACTTTCCGGATGAGGTATGAGCATTATAAGTTCCTTACCAATGCCCAAGCCACATTTATGGAGCTTATGAACGGCGTATTTCGACCATATTTTGATTTCTTTGTTATTATTTTCATCGATGATATATTGGTCTACTCCAAGACCAAAGAGGATCATAAGCAGCACTTGAGGATTGCACTTCAATGGCTTAGTGAAGAGAGATAATATGCTAAGTTCTCAAAGGGTAATTTTAGGCTAAGTTCGGTGGCATTGTTAGGTCATGGTTTGTCTAGAGAAGGTATTTGGGTTGATCCAGCGAAGATTAAGGCAGTTCAGGGGTGGACTGACCTACTTTTGCCACTGAGATTCATAGTTTTATAGGGCTAGCTGGTAATTATAGGCAATTTGTTCATGTGTTTTCTTCTATAGCAGCCCTATTGACTAGACTTACTCAGAAGAATGCTCCATTATCATGGTTGGATGAGTATGAGGAGAGCTTTCAAAAGCTCAAATATTTGTTAACTATAGTCCCTATTTTGACACTGCCAGAGGAGGGTGTTGAGTTCACAGTGTATTGTGATGCTTTTAGGGTTGGTTTGGGTGGAATCTTGTTGCAAAAAGGGAAGGTGATAATTTATGCATCAAGACAATTGAAGACTCACAAGAAGAAATACCCTAATGATGACTTGGAGTTGGCGGTCGGTTTGTTTGTGTTGAAGCTGTGGAGGCACTATCCATATGGTGTTCATTGTGACATCTTTGCTAATTATCATTACCTATGGTAACATTCAGCTAGAAGGAGCTGAACTTGAGGGAGAGGATGTGCATTGAGCTTCTAAAGGATTATGATGTAACTATTTTATATCATTTGGGGAAGGCCAAATGTGGTGGCGGATGTTTTGAGTAGGAAGGCTTCTAGTATTGTGAGTCTTGCAGGTATTCGGGTAGAGGAGAGACATTTGGCTAAGGATGTTCAGAGGCTAGCTAATGGGTTAGTGAGATTGCAGATTTTTTAGGATGGTAGTATGCTTGCTTCTATTAAGGCTCGCTCACTATTGATGGATCAGATTCGCATGAGAAAGTTTAAGCATGAGAAGTTAAGTTAGATTCACGATAAGGTGGTGGATGCTAAGGAAGCAAGACTGATTCTAAGGAAGTTTTGAGGATTGGAGATCTTCTCTGTGTGCCCAAGGTTTGTGACTTGATCATATATACTTGAGGAGGCTCACTGTGTTAGATATTCTAACCATCCGGGCGCAGCGAAGATGTACCATGACCTGAGTTAGCATTATTGGTGGTGCAACATGAAGAGAAACATATTAGAGTTTTAATCTAGGTTCATGACATGTCAACAGGTCATGTATGAGCACTTAAGGCTAGGTGGAGAGCTCTAGAGGATGCCTATTCCTGAGTGGAAGTGGGAACGCATTGCCATGGACTTCATAGTTGGCTTACCTGCTACTATTGGGGGATTTGACTCTATATAGGTGATGTTGGATCGTTGACCAGGTCTGCTCACTTCATTCAGTTAAAGTAAAGTACACCAGTTGAGAGACTGACCCAATTTTACATTAGTCAGATTTTAAGACTTCATGGAGTCCTAGTGTTTATTGTGATAGATCAAGGGTCATTATTTACTTTGCACTTTTGGAGGGCCTTACATCATAGGTTAGGTACCTGTTTGGATTTGAGTATAACTTTTCACCCCTAGATCGATGGCTAGTCCGAGCTGACCATTCAGGTATTAGAGGATATGCTTTGAGCCTGTATCATTGATTTAGGTCTATTTAGATGGCCCCTTTGGAGGCCTACAAACATAGGTTTAGATCACCCATTGGGTGATTTGACACAGTAGTAGTGTGAGCATGGGTGTTGATATGTTGAAAGATGACTTAGAGCGGATGTGGTTGATTCAGAGTAGGTTGGTGACAACCCAAAGTCGCTAAAAGAGGTATGTTGATAGGTGGGTTCGACCGTTGCAGTTCATGGTTGGTGACATGGTATGGTTGAAGGTTTCGCCCTTGAAGGGTGTTGTGAGATTCTGGAGGAAGGTCAAGCTCAGTCTGAGGTTTATGGCCCTTTTGATATACTAGATAGAGTGGGAGTGGTGGCTTATAGACTTGCATTGACACCCAACATATCTTTAGTCCACCCTATGTTTCATGTTTCGATGCTACGACATTACATTCTAGACAAGTCTCATGTGATTTCTATGGATCCAATTAAGTTAGACATGATTTGACTTATTAGGGAGCAGCTGATGGCCATTTTGGAGAGGAAGTTGAGGACCAAGGAGATCGCCTTAGTAAAGGTCTAGTAGAGCTATAGGCCCGAGAATGAGGCCACATAGAAGATAGAGTCAGACATGTGTACCAGATACCCTCAGTTATTTGAGCCTTTAGGTATGTCCCTTTTCTCATGTTTGAGGATGAACGTTGTTTCTAGTAGTGGATGATGTAATGACCTCGAAGGTCATTTTTAGCATTTTCAACTAAATTACTATTTTACGCTTCTCAAAAGTTGCCTTGGGTCATCTTTGGTCAAGTCAAAAAGGTGGATTTTCTATACAATATTAGAATTTTGCTTAAAAAATGATTTTTTAAAGGCTTAAAATTGGAAATTTTGAGTTTTGGAGTCATTTTCAATTTCGAGTGTTAGATTGTGATTTCGTCGATTCATTCAGCTTCAGAATGCCAAATCCAGTCTTGGAGAACTTGCAAAACTGAATTTAGAGTTAAAATAGAGCTTTTAGGCCCAAAGTTGCATTTTTAGTTCAACATCAAAAGTTCGGAGGCTCGGATCGGAATTTCATCGATTTAGGTGGTTTCTAATGGTAAAGCTAATTCTAGAAATGGCTTCATTGTAATTTTAGTGCTTCCAAGAATATTTTGAGTTTTTGAGTCCGTAACTAGTTTAAATGATCTTTCTCAAGTTTGGGACCACTGAGGTTTCAAATTCGAATTCTGACGGTTTCATTGAGTCCAGAACGTCATTTCTGGTAGAGTTCCATATTTAGTTTGTGTTCATGGGGTTTTGAATGAATCCCGATGTCATTTTCTATTTTGTTCTGTGATGTTTGTGCTGGTGAAAATTGGTTTCTGGTGATCATGGTTCCTATGATCTATCAACCTAGTGCTCTGATACAAAGTTTTTCACGACCCAAGGCTAGGGCCTTGACGGGACACGGTGAATG
>JAPFFP010046635.1:0-10865 GCA_026153255.1 Solanum medicagineum
TAGTATGGTAGCTAAGACTCAGATTGATTACTTACTTCTCCAGAAGGGTGATAGAAGCCTTTGTAAGAATTATAAGGTTATTCCCAGTGAAAATATTTTCACTCAACATAGGCTTCTAGTGATGGATTTAAAGATTAAGAGAGACAAAAAAAGAAAAAGGTTATTTATGCTCACCAATGGATTAGATGAAGAGGCTTGACTCCTGCCCTTTCTTGAGTGAGAGAAGAGAGGTTGAGTAGTTTAGAAGCTCGGAGTAGCAGCGGAGATGTAAATAACATGTTGGACACTACTACTGGTTGTATTGGAAAAGTAGCTACCAAGGTACAAGGGCTTTCGACAGGGCCCTTTAGTGGATGTCAGTGTGATTGGTAGTGGAATGAAGAAGTTCAAGGAAAAGTGAATGCTATGAAAATTACTTAAATGAAGGTGTTGAAGTGTTGGGATGATGATGAAAAGCGAAGGCGAAAGGAGATATATAAGATGGTAAAGATAGAAGCGAGGAGGGTGGTGATGAGTGCTTAGACAACAGCATGTGGGCGCCTGTATGTGGAGCTAAGTGATAAAGGTGGGGACAATAGATCATATAGGCTCGCTAAAGAGAGAGAAAGGATAGCTCGTGACTTGAACCAAGTGAAGTGCATAAGAGATAAAAAGGGTGAGGTGTTGGTAGATGAGCCCTCTATTAAGCTAACATGGCAAGTTCACTTTCATAGACTCTTAAATAAAAAAAAAAGATAAATAGTTATTGAGCTAGGTGAGTTGGCACACTCTGATATTCATCGAGATTTTAGTTATTGCAGACGGTTCAGAGTTGAGGAGGTTAGATGTGCTATTATTAGGATGAAGAGAGGGAGGGCGATTGGACCTGATGAGATTTCGATAGATTATTGGAAGAACATCGTCAAGGATGGTATAAAATGGTTTAATAGACTGTTCAAAATAGAAGCGATATTAATCATGACATCACACGTTGTATTGGGGTAGCATGGACGAAATGAAGGCTTACCTTTAGAGTACTATGTGATAAGAAGATACCACCTAAATTTAAAGGTAATTTTTATAGAATGGTGGTTAGACTGAAACGACCCCCAGAAGTACCAAAAAATGTGCCTTGAAAGTACCCAAAATCCCAATTTTTATATATGTCAAAATCCGTGCGTTATTTTAAAAGTTCAACTTCATATTCTTGTTTAGGGGGAAAAATTGAGTGGGACAAGGGTCTAACAACAATTTTAGAGCAACCGTAGCGAATTTCAAAATTTTAAATGGTGAAAAATACTGATGTTTTTGCACCCCTAGTGCGACGCGCTAGGGGCGCGCCTCAGGGTTGATAGTGCCGAGTTTTGTTGAGTCGGTCCAAGACTTTTGGGTCTTGGGAATAAACCTCCCTATACGTGCAAATACCTATACTTAGCCATATTTCACCATCATATCATTCAAGACATTCCCCAATACTCTCTCAAACACTTAAGACTCATATTTCTCTCAAAATCAAGGGTTCTAAATCTCTTCCGGATCTTAAGGAATTCGTCCAAGCTTCAACTCTCCATTCAAATCTCCTTCAAGAAATTCTCCAAAGCGAAGGTATGTGAGTTTTATTTATAGGTTCCTTTCACCCATGATGCCCAATCTTTCTCTACCTAAAATGGCATTATTTAAAGTTGATTTACTCATGGGTCTTATTATTATGAATTTCACTGCACACAATGTTGAGTTTCATGAAATTATGATTGTTTTAGCATGTTTGAGTTATGAATCTAAGATCTATTATGAGATTTGATGAAGGGCTTTGATGTATATTTCTTGAAAGTTTTACCAAGTATCTATTGATGGTTTTACATTGAATTTTCTAGAATGATAACACTCTTTAATTGCATGGTTTTGCACTAGCATTATACACCTGCCAAGTATTTGATAAAATGTCTGGTTATGGATTCTTTATTTATTGAAGGTCTAAAGAATGACATATGAGTTGAATGACTTTATGATTATGATAGGAATGTTTATATGAGTTATTTTCATAAAAAATACCTATTGTGTTACAAATAGATTGTTGGGTTCCCATGTTTGTTGTGCTCTTGAGAAAATGGAGAAGGCTCTCCCTTGATTCTTGAAATGTAATGATTTGATGAGCTAGTTTTATGATTCTTTCGAAAAGGCCATGCTGTAAAGTAGAGTGACCAATGGTTCCTACCAAAAAAATCATATTGTAATGTACGGATATCCTATCGAAAAGGTCATGCCGTGTGGTAGAATGACTAATGGTCCCTATTTAAAAGATCATATCATAAGGTATGGACACCCTACCAAAAAGAACATGCCGTATGGTAGAAAGACTAATATTTTGCACCGAAAAGATCGTATTGTATGGTGCGAACATTCTATCGAAAAGGCCATGTCATTAGGTAGAATGAATCACGGCTCCTACCACAAAAGATATATTGTAAAATAGGAGATGTCTTATACTACCTATCAAAAAGACTATGTCGTACGATAGGGGTATCGGTAACACTACCCAAAAAGCTCATACTGTAAGGCGAGTGGAGGCCATTTGGCCCATTTCATGATGGTTGGTATAAAGGGTTTGAGTATGTATTACATATTGAGTTTACATTCGTTGATCATGATTTACAAGAATGTTTTACCTTGATCTTTGATCATACATGCCATATTGCTATTATGCTATCTATTGCTAATTATTATGCATTTTGACTATGTTACCTATCTCTTGTTGCATTGCATCCTACAAACTTAGTACATTCAAATGTACTAATGCATACTCTATGCCTACATGGTGTCACCATGTAGGGATAGGAGCATCGATTTATCATCCTCCTACTCGTGGCTAGTACTTCCATTCAAAGTTAGTTGGTGAGTCCTCAAATCCGGGGACAATGACTTTCATCTCATATTATCTATTAACACTTTCTTTACTGAAATGTATACTTATAACTATGAGGGATCCCGGTTGCTTGTCTTGGCCCTCGCTCTTATCTATGTAGTAGAGGTGTTATAGGACAAGTTATGTATTTATGCTATGAGACTTGACTCTCTTGTTTCTTGATGTTTGTGATATGATTGTTGTCCATTAGCCCCAGTTATACCTATTTACAATCTATTATCATCTCTTTTAATTGCTTCCACGATCAAGGATGTGTAATGATATGCAAAGAGGCTTGTTTGGTGTTCCTTCGGGTTCCCCGTTCGATGGTCACGGCTAGGGCCTAGGTCTGGGTCGTGACAAAGATGGTATTAGAGCACTAGTTTGTTAGATCCTTTGAGTCCAACACATCTTGTCGATCAGATTCCTATTCATTGGTCTGTTGTGCACCACGCTATAAGTAGGTGGTTATGAGACGTTTTCAGAAATGTTTCACTTTTTTGTATTCTAAGTCATGCTATAGAGTTGAAGTAAGTTCCCCCCCCCCCCAACAATTTTTCTTTGCCATGCTAGTTGATCATGCCTAACAGAAGAGGGTGGTTTGAGAAGTTCACCGGTTGACTAGGTTAGTAATGAGATTGGATGAAGTTGAAAATGTTTGTTTAGTCGTGTTGATGGTTTCAACTTCCTTTGGTTGGACGGGTCTAGTTTGAGCAAGGCCTCGATCCCGCCTTAATAGAGTTGCAGGTATTGGGGGAAAGAGCGTAGAGTGGAGGTTGTCTCCTAAGGGGGAGATGGTGGTTTAAGGTACCCAGTGGACTAAGTGTGACTAGGGTCGACAATTGAGTTCAGGGTTTGTGAGTCCTTATAGAGTGTTGAGGAAGATTGGTGAGGTTGCCTACGAATCAGAATGACCTATGGATATGAATATGGTTTATTCGGTTTCCATGCGCCTATGATAAGGTTGTGCATGATGATCCAAGTGCTATGGTGGCTTTCAAGGATAGTGGTATGATGGAGTTCATTGAAAGGATTGTTAAGTTGAAGGTGTCTCTCTGGGAGCCGGAGCGGACATGGAGAACCAATATCCGTACCACATTCACTCTATTCAAGCCTAAGATAGCAACTAATACCTTCATAGGATTTCATGCATTAAGTTCAGCCCTTATGTCATTACATGCATTAATGTTTAAATTCACAAGTTTATAATGATTTAACACTTATGTTGAGATTTTTAAAATGATATTTAAGTGCATTATTGCATCCTTGTGTGGGCTGAAATTATCTTGTTTACATCTCTTGTATACCTTGATTTGACACTCAAGGATGAATACTCCCAATGGGGAGATATTGAAATGACCCCTAAAGTGCCCGAAAATGTGCATCAAAAGTGCCGCGAATCAAAATTTTCATATATCTCAAAATTTATGCATTTTTTTTGGAAATCTTACTTCATATTCTTTTCCGGGGGGCAAAATTGAGAGGGAAATGGATCTAACCTCGATTTTAGAGCAATCATAGCGAATTTTGAAACTTCAAAGTGGCGAAAAACAGTGAGGTTTTCGTGCCCCAGGCACTACGCGCTAGGGGCGTGCCTTAGTGTTTAAACTGTCCAATTTTGTTGAGTCAGTCTAAGGCTTTTTGGTCTTGGGTCTAAACCTCCCTATAGGTGAAATTACCTATACCTAGCCATATTTCACCTTCATATAATCTAAGACATTCCCCAATACTCTCTCAAACACTTGACTTATATTTCTCTCAAATTCAATGGTTCCAAATCTCTTCCGAATCTGAATGAATTCATCCAAGCTTCAAGTCTCCATACAAATGTCCTTCAAGGAATTCTCCAAAGCTAAGGTATGTGGGTTTCTTTCATGGGTTCCTTTCACCATGATGCCCAAGCTTTCTCTTGCCTAAAATTGCATGATTTAAAGTTGATTTATTCATGGGTCATACTTATTATAAATTTCACTGCACAGTATGTTGGGGTTTCATTAAATCATGATTGGTTTAGCATTTTACGACCTATGACTCTAAGATCTATTGTGAGATTTGATGAATAGTTTTGTTGTATATTGCTTGAGGGTGTTAACGTGTATCTATTGTTAGTTTTACATTGAATTTTTTAGCATGATTACATTCTTTAATTGCATAATTTTACACTAGAACTACGCACCTACCAAGTGTTTGATAAAATGTCTGTTTACGAATTCTTGAGTTTTTGAAGGTCTTAAGCATGACATAGAAGTTGAATGACTTTATGATGATGATAGGAATGTTTGTATGAGTTGTTTTCATAAAAAGTACCTATGGTGTTGCAAGTACATTATTGGGTTCCCTTGTTTGTTGTGCTCTGGAGAAAATGGAGAAGGACCTCCCTTGAATGCTTAAAATGTAATGGTTTAAGGAGCTAGTACTATGATTCCTACCAAAAAGGCCATATTATAAGGTAGAGTGACTAATGGTCCCTGCCGAAAAGATCATATCATAAGGTATGGACACCCTATCAAAAAGGCAATTCTATATGGTAGAAAGACATATAGTTTGCATCAAAAAGATCGTATCATAAGGTGTGGACATTCTACTGAAAAAGCAATGTCATAGGGTAGAACGAATCACGGCTCCTACCCAAAAGATTATACCGTAAAGTAGGGGACGTCTTATACTACCTATCAAAAAGACTATGTCGTATGATAAGGGTATCAGTAACACTCCCCAAAAAAGTTATACTATAAGGCCGGTGGAGGCCATTTGGCCCATTTCATGAAGGTTGGTAATAAGGGTTTGAGTATATATTCCATATTGAGTTTACATTCCTTGATCATGATTTATAAGCAGGTTTTACCTTGAGCTTTTATCATACATGTCATATTGCAATTATGCTATCTATGCTTATCATTATACATTTTGACTATGTTGCCTATCTCTTTTTGCATTACATCCTACATGCTTAGTACATTCAAATGTACTAACACATACTCTATGCCTACATGATGTCACCATGTAGGACTAGAGCACCGATTTATCATCCTCCTCCTTGTGGGTAGTATTTCCATTCAAAGTTAGTCAGTGAGTCCTCAAATCTGAGGACAATGTCTTTTATCTCATGTTATGTAATAAGAATCTCTTTACTTTAGTGTATACTTATGACCATGATGGTAAGTCTGGTCATTTGTCTTGGCCCCCGTTCTTATCTATGTAGTAGAGTTGTTGTAGAACAAGTTATGTATTTATGCTATGAGACTTGAGTCTCTTATTTCTTGATGTTTGTGATATGATTGTTCTCCCTTAGCCCCATTTATCCCTATTTACAATCTAATATCATCTATTTTAATTGCTTCCGCAACCAAGGATGTGTAATGATATGCAAAGAGTCTTGTTTAGGCTTCCTTCGGTTCCCCATTCGACGGTCACAGCTAGGGACTAGGTCTGGGTCGTGACAAAGATGGTATCAGAGGACTAGGTTGTTAGATCCTCGGAGTCCAAAATAGCGCATCTATTAGAGTCCTATTCATAGTTTTGTTGTGCACCACGACTATGAGAAGGTGGCTATGAGACATTTTGAGAAATGTTTCCCTTCTTCGTGTTCTATGTCGTGCTATAGACTTGAAGCCAGTTTTCCCCCCAAACAATTGTTCTTTTCTATGCTCGCTGATCATGCCTAACATGAGAGGGTGGTTGGAGAAGTTCATCGGTTGAGTAGGTTAGCAATGAGATTGGGTAAAGTTGAGAATGTTTGTGCAGTGGTTTTGATGGTTTCCACTCCCTTTTGTCGGATGGGTCTAGTTTGAGTAAGGCCTCGATCCCGCCTTAATAGAGTTGGAGGTATTGGTTGAAAGAGGTTAGAGTGGATGTTGTCTCCTAAGGGGGAGATGGTGGTTTATGGTACCTAGCTGACTATATGTGACTAGAGTCGACAATTGGGTTCATGGTTTGTGAGTCCTTAGAGAATGTTGAGGAAGATTGGTGAGGTTGCCTACGAATCAGAATGACCTATGGATATGAATATGGTTTATTTGGTTTCCATGCACCTATGACAAGGTGGTGCATGGTGATCCAAGTGCTATGGTGGGTTTCAAGGATAAGGGTATGATGGAGTTCATTGAAAGGAACTTCAAGTCACAGGTGTCTCTCGGGGAGCCAGAGCAGGCATGGAGAAGCAATAACCATGCCTCATTCACTCTATTCAATCCTAAGATAGTAACTAATTCCTTCGTGTGATTTCAAGTCTTAAGTTCACCCCTCATATCATTTCATACATTCATGTTTAAATTTACAAGTTCATGATGATTTTACACTTATGTTGAGATTTTTGAAATGATGTTTAACTGCATTGTTGCTTCCTTGTGTGGGCTGAAATTATCTTGTTTACATCTCTTGTATACCTTTCCTTGACACTCAGGGACAAATGTTCCCAATGACAAGATGTTGAAACGACTCCAAAAGTGCTCGAGAATGTGCCTAAAAAGTGTCGGGAATCGAAATTTTCATATACCTCACAATTCATGCGTTTTTTTGGGAATCCAACTTCATATTCTTTTTCAAGGGGCCCAATTGAGTGAGAAATGGATCTAACCTCAATTTTAGAGAAACCGTAGCAAATTATGAAATCTCAAAGTGGTGAAAAACAGTGACGTTTTTGCGCCCTAGGCGCGACGTGCTAGGGGCATCCCTCAGTTTTTAAAGTGCCCAATTTTGTTGAGTCGGTCCAAGGCTTTTTGGTGTTGGGCCTAAACCTCCACATAGGTGAAAACACCTATACATAGCCATATTTCACCTTCAGATCATCCAAGACATTCCCCAACACTCTCTCCAACACCTAGACTCATATTTCTCTCAAAATCAATGGTTCCAAATCTCTTCCGGATCTTAAGGAATTCATCCAAGCTTCAAGTCTCCATTCAAATCTCCTTCAAGAAACTCTCCAAATCTAAGGTATGTGGGTTTATTTTATGGGTTCCTTTCACCATGATGCCCAAGCTTCTCTTACCTAAAATTGCATTATTTAAAGTTGATTTACTCATGGTTCTTACTTATTATAAATTTCACTGCACATTATGTTGGGGTTTCAAGAAATTATGATCGTTTTAGAAATTTTTGAGCTATGAATCTAAGATCTACTCTGAGATTTGATGAATGGTTTTGATGTATATTGCTTGAGGGTTTTACCATGTACCTATTAATGGTTTTACATTGAATTTTCTAGCTTTATTACATTCTTGAATTGCATAGTTTTACACTAGAACTATACACCCACCAAGTCTTTAATAAAATGTCCGGGTATGAATTCTTGAGTTGTTGAAGGTCTAAAGCCTGGCATATGAGTATAATGAATTTTATGATGATGATAGGAATGTTTATATGAGTTGTTTTCATAAAAAGTACCTTTGGTTTAGCAAGTAGATTATTGGGTTCCAATGTTTGTTGTGCTCTTGAGAAAATGGAGAAGGCCCTCCCTTGATGCTTGAAATTTAATGGTTGAAGGAGCTAGTTCTATGATTCCTACCAAAAAGGCCATGTTGTAAGTAGAGTGACTAATAGTTTCTACCGAACATATCATATCGTAATATATGGATATCCTATTGAAAAAGTCATGCAGTAAGGTAGAATGAACAATGGTCCCTATCGAAATGATCATATCGCAAGGTATGGACACCTTATCAAGAAGGTCATACCGTATGGTACAAAGACTAATAATTTGCACCAAAAAGATCGTATTGTAAGGTGTGGATTTTCTATCGAAAAGGCCATGCCGCAAGGTAGAATGAATCACGGCTCCTACCCAAAAGATTATATCATAAAGTACGGGACATCTTATACTAACTATCAAAAAGACTATTTCATACAATAGGGGCATCGGTAACACTCCCCAAAAAGGTTATACTTAAGGAGAGTGGAGACCATTTGGCCCATTTCATGAAGGTTGGTAAAAAGGGTTTGAGTATGTATTCCATATTGATTTTACATTCCTTGATCATGATTTACAAGCATGTTTTACCTGGAGCTTTTATTATACATGCCATATTGCTATTATGCTTTCTATTGCTTATCATTATGCATTATTACTATGTTGCCTATCTCTTGTCACATTGCATCCTACATACTTAGTACATTAAAATGTACTTATGCATACTTTATGCCTACATGATGTCACCATGTAGGACTGGAGCACCTATTTATCATCCTCCTCCTCGTGGGTAGTACTTCCATTCAAAGTTAGTTGGTGAGTCTTCAAATCCGGGGACAATGACTTTTATCTCATGTAATGTATGTATGATATTAGACTTGACTCTCTTATTTCTTTATGTTTTTAATATGAATGTTGTCCCTTAGCCCGATTTATCCCTATTTACAATCTCTTATCATCTATTTTAATTGTTTCCGCGTTCAAGGATATGTAATGATATGCAAAGAGGCTTGTTTGGGGTTCGTTCAAGTTCACCATTCGATGGTCACGGCTAGGCCCTTGGTCCGGGTCGTGACAAAGATGGTATCAGAGACTAGGTTGTTAGAACCTAGGAGTCCAGCACACTGCGTCGATTAGATTCCTATTCATTGTTGTGTTTTGCACCACGACTATGAGTAGGTATCTATGAGACGTTTTTAGAAATGTTTCCCTTCTTCATGTTCTATGTCGTGCTATAGAGTTGAAGTAAGGTTTTCCCCCTAACAATTGTTCTTTGCCAAATTAGTTGATCATGCCTAACTTAAGAGGGTGGTTGGAGAAGTTCACTGGTTGACTAAGTTAGTAATGAGATTGGGTGTAGTTTAGAATGTTTGTGTAGTGGTTTTGACAGTTTCTAGTTCCTTTGCTTGGAGAGGTCTAGTTTGAGCAAGGCCTCGATCCCGCCTTAATAGAGTTAGAGGTTTTAGATGAAAGAGGGTAGAGTGGAGGTTGTCTCCTACGGGGAAGATGGTGGTTTATGGTACCTAGTGGACTAAGTATGACTAGGGTCGATAATTGAGTTCATGGTTTGTGAGTCCTTATAGGGTGTTGAGGATGATTGTTGAGATTGCCTACGAATAGGCATGACTATGGATATGGATATGGTTTATTCGGTTTCCATGCACCTATGACATGGTGGTTCATTGTGATCCTAGTGCTATGGTGGCTTTTAAGGTTTTTGGTACGATGGAGTTCATTGAAAGGATCGTCAAGTGAAAGGAGTCTCTCGGGGAGCCTAAGAGGGCATGGAGAAGCAATATCCATACATCTTTCACTCTCTTCAAGGCTAAGATAGCAACTAATACCTTCATGTTACTTCAAGTCTTAAGTTCAGCTCTCATGTCATTGCATGCATTCATGACAAGTTCATGACAATTTTACACTGGTGTTGAGATTTTTGAAATGATGTTTAAGTGCGTTATTGCATCCTTGTGTGGGTTGAAATTATCGTGGTTATGTCTCTTGTATACCTTTCTTTGTCACTCGGGGATTAATGTTCCCAAGGGGAAGATATTGAAACGACTCCATAATGTGCCTCGGAAGTACCCAGAATCATAATTTTCATATGCCTCAAAATTTATGCGTTATTTCGAAGATACGGCTTCATATTATTTTTTAAGGGGGAAAAATTTAGTGGGAAATGGATCTAAGCCCAATTTTAGAGCAACCGTAGCTAATTTCAAAATTCAAGGCTTTTGGGTCTTGGTCCTAAAAATCCCCATAGGTGAAAATACCTATACATAGCCATATTTCACCTTCGTATCATCCAAGACATTCCCCAATACTCCCTGAAATACATAGACTCATATTTCTCTCAAAATCAAGGGTTCCAAATCTCTTTCGGATGTTAAGGAATCGATCCAAGCTTCAAGACTCCATTCAAATCTCCTTCACAAAGCTAAGATATGTGGCTTTCTATCATAGGTTCCTTTCACCCATGATGCCCAAGATTTCTCTTATGTAAAATTGCATGATTTAAAGTTGATTTACTCATGGGTCTTACTTATTATAAATTTCACTGCACACTATGTTGGGGTT
>JAPFFP010046636.1:0-10864 GCA_026153255.1 Solanum medicagineum
GTTGTTGTATCACCTTAACTTTTTCCATGGCTTGTTGTACTAGATCTGGCCCAAGCAAGGTGGTTTCACCCACTTCATACCATCTAACGACGACCTACACTTTCTCCCATACAAGGCTTCGTAAGGTGCCATCTTGATACTCGTGTGGTAGCTGTTATTATAGGTAAATTTAATAAGTTTGAAATGGTCCACCCAACTACATTTAAAGTCCAATGCACAAGCTCGCAATATATCTTCAAGTGTCTAAATGGTGCGTTCTGCTTGACCGTCTATTTGGGGGTGGAATGTTGTACTCAAATTCACTTGTGTCCCTAAACTCTTTTGGAAGGACTTCCAAAACCTTGCAGTGAATTGAGCTCCTTGGTTAGATATAATGGAGATTGGGACTCCGTGTAGCCTGACTATCTCTTTTAGGTATAGCTTGGCAAACTCTTCAGCTGTATAACCACTTTTAACTAGTAAGAAGTGCGCTGACTTTGTGAGTCTATCAACTATTACCCATATGGAGTCAAACTTCTGAAATGAGAGAGGGAAACCTGTAACAAAATCCATCCCACTTCCACGTTAGGAGCTCTATACTCTGCACATAACCTCCTGGTTTTTGGTATTCTACTTTCACCTGTTGGCAATTTGGACATTGAGCCACAAACTCTGCAAGGTCTTTTTTCATGCCTCCCCACCAAAACATTCCCTTCAGGTCATGGTACATCTTAGTTGATCCTGGGTGGATGGAATATCGGGAATGATGGGCACCTTCCATTATCCTTTTTCTTAATCCATTAATATCAGCCATACATAATTTTTTTTGGCAGTAAAGTACTCCATTTTGTGCAAGGTCAAAGCCCTTTACCATACCCTGACTCACCTTTTCCTTAAGCTGTCGTAGAACAGGATTCTCGAATTTTTTTTCTTTCACCTCTATTACTAATGAAGAGTCCACAACATTATGCATAATAACCCCTTCCTTAGGAGTTTCAAGAAGACGAACTCCTAAACTAGCTAGCTGACGTAGATCCTTAGCCATTCCGTCACCTATCCCAACTGGATCATTAGTATTCATGATTGACTTACAATGAGGGGCATCTGCTACCATATTTGCCTTCCTCGGATGGTATAGTATATCAATGTCGTAGTCCTTTATTAGCTCCAGCCATCTTCGCTGTCTTAAATTTAGGTCTTTCTGCTTAAAGATGTATTGAAGGCTCTTATGATTAGTATATATGTCAACGTGGACCCCATACAAATAGTGGCGCCATATTTTCAAAGCAAACACAGCCGCTGCTAGCTCAAGATCATGTGTTGGATAGTTTTTTCATGTGGTCATAGCTTTCTGGAGGCGTAAGCAATTACCCTATCATGCTGTGTCAGTACACACCCTAATCCAACTCCTGAAGCATCACAATACACTGCATACCCCTCAATGCCTTCCGGAAGTACTAGCACACGCGCAAATGTTAGCTTATTTTTCAGCTCCTGGAAGCTCCTTTCACACGGATCATTCCATTGGAACTTGGTTGCCTTATGTGCCAGCTTTGTTAGGGGTGTAGAAATAGAAGAAAAACCTTCAACAAACCTCCTATAATACCTTGCCAAGCCTAGGAAGCTCCAGACTTCCGAGGGTGTTGTTGGCCTTGGCCAATCTTTCACAGCTTCTATCTTTTGTGAATCAACCCTTATTCCCTCATCAGACACAATATGACCCAAGAATGCCACTGATTTTAGCCAAAATTCACATTTAGAAAACTTGGCATACAACTATCGATCACGAAGAACCTGTAATAGCTATCGTAAGTAATCTGCGTGGTCCTCTTCTGACCTTGAATATACCAAAATGTCATCTATGAATACTATCACGAACACATCCATGAATGGCTTGAATACCCTGTTCATCAGATCCAAAAAAACCGCTAGTGCATTCGTTAGCCCAAATCACATAACAAGAAATTCAAAGTGACCATAGAGTGTTTCTGAAAGCTGTCTTGGGTATATCTTGTTCCTTCACCCTCACTTGGTGATAACATGATCTCAAATAAATTTTTAAAAAGCATTTGGCACCTTGTAACTTATCAAATAAATCATCAATCCTGGGGAGGGAATATTTATTCATGATTGTCACCCTATTCAATTGCCGATAGTCAATACACATTCTCAAGGTGCCATCCTTTTTGCGTACAAATAATACTGGTGCACCCTAGGGGGACACATTAGGTCTTATGAAACCCTTTCTTATGAAACCCTTATCAAATAAGTCTTTTAGCTGCTCTTTTAATTCCCGAGATTTTGCTGGGGCCATTCTATATAGAGGGATAGAAATAGGTTGAGTGCCTAGAAGTAAGTCAATAGCAAAATCTATTTCTCTTTCAGGAGGTAAGCCTGGGAATTCTTCAGGGAACACATCGACAAATTCATTCACTACAAGAACTAATTGAAGAGTTGGTGATTCTACCTCCATATCCCTCACTCTAACTAGATGACATATATACCCCTTAGATATCATTTTCCTGTCCTTAAAATAAGAGATAAACTTCCCCTTTGGTGCCCAAACATTGCCTTCCCATTCAAGAACTACCTCATTCGGAAAAGTGAAAGTACACTCTCTTAGTTCGGCAATACACAGTGGTATAGCAAGAAGCTAACCAATCCATACCCATCATAACATAAAATTCCACCATTTCTAGCTCAATAAGGTCAGCCAATCTGTCACGATTACAAATAGTTACTACACAGTCATAATAAGACCTTATAGCCATAATAGATTCACTGGTTGGTGTAGACACTTCAAATGGTGTGTTCAATAATTTGGGTGTTCTCTTAAGCTTCCCAGCGACTAGTGGAGTGATGTATGATAGTGTAGAACCAGGGCCAATTAATGCATATACATTATGTGAAAAGATGGACAATGTACCTGTGACCACATCAGGTGAAGCTTCCGAATTCTGCCGGCTCCCTAGTGCATAAGTGCGATTCTGGACTCCGCTAGAGCTAGCTGGCCCTCTAACACCTCTAACACGAACCATAGGTGCCTGTTCACCCCTACTTGATGGATGAACTGATGATGATGATGCAACATCTGACCCAGTAGATTGTGTTATACCACCTATATGTCTCCTCGGGCACTATCTCATTATGTGCCTTGGCACACCACACCAATAGCAAACATCTGTCCCAGCACAACATATACCCAGAAGACTCCTTCCACACTATTTACAGGGCTGCCTAGGAGTCATTGGTTGGCCTACCGAATATCCTGTTGTCTGAATGCCTTGTCCCTCACCTCGTTGACCAAACTGATTACTTCGGGACCCTTGAAATTGCGGTGGGACACTAACTGCAGTGTAGGAGGATGATGGCCTAGGAGGTCTATTAGAAAACCGAGGCCTAAGCTCACCTTGGGGTGGTGTAAGCTACCTTGTAGATCTGGCTCTTTTGGCCTGGCCCCTCTCCAACTCTTGTGTCCTTCTCCTCTGCCTCTGATCCTCCAATTTTTGTGCAAAAGCCTACATTCTTGCTATGTCCATATCTTTGTTCAAGGAAGCAATGGTGCAGTCTCTGACCAAATATGTGTCCAACCTATCTACATATCGATGAACTTTTTATGCCATAATAGCAAATACATTAGGAGCATACCTTGCTAAGGAATTAAATTGGAGGCTATATTCCCTCACACTCATATTCCGTTAGTGGAGATTCAGGAACTGATCTGCACGGGCCTCTTGAATCTCTAATGGCAAGTAATGGTCAAGAAATGCCTCTCTGAACTCTTTCCAAGTAGTTGGAGGTGCATATATATCCTTAGATTGCTTCCAAGCTTCATACCACAATATAACCACACCCTTCAATCTATATGTCGCTAACTCGACAGCTTCTATACTACTCACGTCCATAACATCTAAAGTGCGCAGAATCTGATCAATAAAGTCTTGGGGATCTTCATTAGAATCGGACCCAGTGAAGGATGGAGGGGCCAAATAAAAGAAGTCACGTATCCTTGTATCAGCTGCCCTATTTGTACCACCTGTACCCATAACTGGACCTTCCTGCCTTTGACCTTGGCCAGCAACTATACGAGTCAATAGTTGGACTGCATTTCTCAGATCCTGCATAGTAGCTTCAATAGGTGGTTCTGGGGGAATTTCACTACTCTCGGGTTCATCGGGAACCGGAGGAGTTGGAGATGTCTGAGACAAGGACTCCTCTCGAACCTCATCTCATTGTCTCGCCTGGTTGGGTATACCAACCACTACATCTACTCCCTTCCCTTTACCCTTGTAATGCCCTGGTTTCTGGCATACTTTTTATACAAAACAATTTAGAATTAGACATAATACACCTATTACACTTAACTCTATGGCACTTTTCAAAGAATGGAAAGAAAGTAACAACTCATAAATGCCACGCAGTCTCCTGCTTATAAATGTGGTGCACAACACATCGATAAACAAGACTTTACATAGAAACGGCTTTGTAGACTCCCTAGGATGACCCGCTCTGATACATCTTCTGTCATGCCCCAATGTCCCGTTAGGGCCGACTGGCACTCGTTGCCGATAAGGCTCGGGAGAACCAACATGTATCTATGCATTTTCTATACATGTTATAAGAGATTTCTACCTTTGACATGCCTTTAGGAAGATAAACAGTGATAACAAGCCAAAAGGAAATGCATATGACTAGGCCGTTGGGGCCACGATGTTTAAAGTACGAGACATGACCACACTTTGGTTTACATAGTCTACAAAGCCGCTAGATAAGAGAAAGTATCTGATAAGGATCAGGAAAGGCCCCGCCTCAACTAACTATACAATGTAAACATATAAGCTCTAAACACACAAAAAGCCCCGAAGTAACATGGAGCTTGGTATCAGCAGCTGGAAATACTATACTCCTATTGGAGAGATCTACTAGCACCTGTACCTGCAGCATGAAATGCAGGTCCCCCGTAAGAGACGTCAGTACAAGATAATGTACTGAATATGTAAGGCAAGATATACTGTATTTGAAGTAATAGCTCAAATGAGACCATGCACTGGCGCAAGATTAGAGACCACCCTTGGTTATACTTTGGAGTCATGTACTTTATGTTCTTTATATTACTTTACCTTTACTGTATAATCTGTGCACAGCTCTAATACAAATGACCAACTGATCTTTGGTAAACAGTATCGGGATCATCCCTGGCTAGGTTCTTCCTTAACCCCTCAGGCTACCACCCGTGATAGGATCGTCCCTGGCTAGGTGGTTCTTCCACCCCTCGGGCTACCACCCATCAATAAACAATATACTTTACCTTTCAATTACCTTTGAGATGTTTCTTTTGGTGGTCACAATATTAGAACTGTAGGACTGTATATGTAGCATGTGATATGTAGATAATTATACAAGACAATATGAAAATGAAAAGGGCACGTTACGCAATTAATGAAATGCAGATGAAATGGAACAACTCATGAACTTTATTTGGCAAACAGAACCCATGTAACTTGTCATCTAAGTGTGTATGCTGATTTGAAAGTGAGAATGCATGGAAGCCTATGAACACATGAAAGAGTGTAGACACAAGTAATAGTTGTCTCGGAGTTGGTAAGGGCCTTTAGGTACCAAGGAAGGATCTATGTTTCATGTCAAATAATAGGAAATCAAGTAGCCTTAAATACCTCGTTGTATGACCTTGTTACTATATCGAAATAACCTTCCCTTCCTTCAAATACTTATATACAGCATAGTAGATGATAAAACTAGTATTACAAACCAATAGATAACTTTGGAAGCCCAATCTCATAGAAAAACAACATACGGGCAGCAAACGGACAATTATAAACCCTAGCGTATTCTTTCAACCGTGTCGCCTCTAATCATATTTTCTAGTACATATTCACATATACACATCATATGTAGTCTGTTCTAGTGCCATAACAGTCTTACATCAGCCCACAAAGCACAACATACAACAATTCTACACAATCTACAAACAGAAAACATACCGTTACTTCCCTTCGCTACATTTTAACGTCGACAATTCCAAACCTGTCCCAACTCTAACCAAACTGTTCCAACAACATTCATACATAAAAACATCCTTGAAACATTCTCAGAACAGTAAGAAATCAATCACTAAGGATGTGAGGCCATAGCTTTCCATCTAACAGCCCATAATTTCCAATCGACATTACACTTAAGATAACACAATAAAACGCATTTGTTAAATGAAACCAAAATCAGGACAGAAACCTTAGGATGATGTTTATAACTTAAACCATGATAAGAACACCAATTTATCTTCATAATACAACTTACAAACAATAGAGAAATCACCAAAACAAAGGCAAGTGTGCAACAACTTTCTACACACAGGCTGTCCAACAATTTCAGCAAGCATAACTAGCATCTATTTCTTGTTTTTCATGATGAAACTATACTAAATACACAACTATAATTACTTACCTTTGCCTTAAAGGTTTATAGGCTCCTTAAGAATCCTAAAAGAGTCATTTGGTTGCTTCACAAAGTTGAGAAAAGTTGAGAGGAAATTTAGAGAGCAAATCTGTTTTTTTGTGTGGTCAAGTTGAGAAATGACTTTTGGGAGCTGCTTTGACCCCTTTTTATGGTGTGATTTGGCCGAAATAATGAGTCATTCTTAGCCTTACTTCACCAAGGAGGTGATGCAGCTCCTTTCCACATTCGCTTGGGCCTTTTTGTGGCACCAACTTGATGGACTTGGGCTGCCTATTTTCTAACTTTCACTTACTTAGTTCTAGGCCCAAATAGTTAAATGGGTTGTGATGTCTTTGGGCCCTTTTTAATATGTTTCTTGGGCTGAACAGATAGTCCATTTATGATGCTAAAACATGGGCTAAAGTTACACCCTTAACACGGACTCTATTCATAATCGGACTTAAACAATTTCGACGTCGGGCCTCGTCTCCGTTTATTTAGCGATTTAAGCTAAGCAAGTAGGTGACTCACCTGCTAGCTTATTAAGTCCTACAAGCACCTCAATTCTCTCACTTCATTTAAGGCTGTAATCTTCTCAATTCAACACAAAACATGTATACACCCGACCCTCTTAAGCGTTAGACGCACATATAACCCATTAACACGAGATTCAAGCACTTTTAAAAATTAGCGCTAATTTGACCAAACCATGTCATGTTTCATTTGTATTGTACTAGTATTGTAAGGTATGGGTGTTACAGTAACTTCTCGTAGACCAGGTTCTATCATGACCTGGACCTGGGGTCTAGGAGTGACACGGTGAATGGGAACCCAAAAGTCCCCAAACAAGCCTCAATGTACCGAAATTCACATCATCGGTTCGGAAGCGTATTAAAATTGAACAAATAGTTCTAAGTGAAGGGAAAGTAGGACACATGCTATGGGGATATCTTTGAGATAGGGATTAGCATTGATTCACATAGCATATAGCACATAATGGCTAAGGGCGGGTAAGTGTAACTCACGTTGTGGGTGCAATTCGGTGCTTAGGATCTTCCACATTTCCACATCAAACATATATATATATATCATAATTCTCATAACTAGTCCATGATAGTCATATCCAAAGGATAAACATAATCATAAGATTCAAATACAACACATAACACATAGATCTGACGAGAGTCTACAAGATGTTCAATAATGCCTCTAGTCATAAGATAAGACGGGGGCCAAGACATGTTCCGGGCTCACCCTTTAAGTATAGATAACATAAATACAACAACTTAAGGTAGAGAAATGGTGGCTTGCAATTGGATGATAGGGCTCACCACAATCAATGTCTCAAAATCTGATCTAGCCATCAAACAATGGATGAAAGTAATCTCTGATCCCTACATGGTGAGATCATGTAGGCAAAATTATGTGTTAGTATGTTTGAATGTACTAAGTATGTGGGGTGTAATGCATGTAACTTACCAAAACCTGCATACAATGTTAGATGGTAAGGGCATATAATATAGAAGGAGATTTATAGCAAGGAACGTAATATAACAAGATATTATGAAATTCATGATGCATGAAATGCAAATGATGCTCATATATTTAGCGGGGATGTGACCATAACCGACATCTCAAACCCATGCGAGCTATTACATGAATTATTCCAATGTTGACCTCCCTTCGGGTGAGAGAAGATTACTTGCCATAGGTAATCTAGACCACACCTTACGACCCGGTCATTTCGTATGTGGTGGCCACCTTTCTTACGACCCGATTATTTAGGAAAGATTTCCATATCAAAACATATCATATCATATCATGAATAAACAGTCATCCCTTACGACTCGGTCATTTTGGTGATGACTACCATTCCTATGCTGGCACATAGTTCAAGGAAAAGGAGAGAGCCCTTGGGGATAGCTCTAACACCGCCAATCCATCGTCGTTAAGTCGCCATCCCACAAGAATACATATATGCATACATATACTTGCTTTGAAGAGATACAAGTCTTGTAAAATCATTTCAATGCACAATTGGACTTAAAAGCCGAACATCATTCATGATAGTTGATACTTAGGCTCAAATACCAAAACTATACTTTCATAGTCATAATACTCATGTATAGGAATAGCCCATTCATATACAAAATGGTGTAAGCACCCAAAATACTCAAGGAGCCATATTCATAGACATGTATGTGATCACATTCTTGTCATAACCAATATCTTATCAAAATCATATCTTAAACATAATTGGGCTTAATCTACTTCATAATTTCATAAATCATGCTCATGAGATGTATATGCTATGAAAAATTGTGGGAATGGTATGGGTAATTGAGATTCAATCTAAAATCAATAATATAATATAGAATTAAAGTAAAACCATAGCCAAATCCACATTTAAACTATAATATAAATCACCCATGATTAGATCAAAGCCTTGAAGGGACTATAGACAATCATAGATTCATAAAAGTGATGAAATCCAATATTTCAAAACTAAAATCATCTTAAAATCAATAGATAAACATAACCCATTCATTATTGGAATTTAAGAAGCAATAATATTTAAAATTCCAAATTAAAGTAAGCAAAAATTCATGTAGATTTCTTGAAAATATTTAGATCTCCTTGATTGGAAGAAATCAAGGATCAAAACCCATGTACCTTCACCAAGATGAAGAAACCCCAAAGAATTTGAAGAAGACTTGACTTCCCTAGCTCATATGTTGAAATCTCCAAGAGTTCTTTTGTGGAAAGATTTTGAGAGGGTTTTAAAAATATGGAGAGTGATTTTGAATGTCTGAAAATAGGTTTTAGGTCTTTAGATGACCATAGAATAGCATAGGAATGTAATACCCCACACCTTACAATACTAGTACAATACAAATGAAACATGACATGGCTTGGACAAATTGACGCTAAATTTTAAAAGTGCTTGCATCTCGTGTTAATGGGCTATATGTGCGTTTAACGCTTAAGAGGGTCGAGTGAATACATATTTTGTATCGAATTAAGGAGATTACGACCTTAAATGAAGTAGAAGAATTGAGGTTCTTGTAGGACTTAGAAGCTAGGAGTCACCTGCTTTCTTAGATTAAAAGCGATAGTTAAATGGAGACGAGGCTCGACGTCGAATTTGTCTAAGTTCGATTACGAATAAAGTCTGTGTTAAGGGTGAAACATTAGCCCATGTTTTAGCATCATAGACAGACTATATGTTCATCCCAAGAGAGGTATTAAAAAGGGCCCAAAGACAATACAAAACACTTGGCAAATTGGGCCCAAACTAAGTGAAGGAAAAAGTTGGAAATAGGCAGCCTAAGCCCATCAACTTGGTGACACATTTAGGCCTAAGTCTAAGGGATAAGCTGCTGCATAAGTAGCTTAATAATACGTGGTTTAAGATGGTCAAAAATTTAGGAGTAAGTCGGCCAAGCTAAGGCTTTAAAGGGGATAATAACCAGCCTACAAGTTCATTTCAACATAGACAAAGAAAAAAATCTGCTTTCTTGGTGTTTGTTTGCTCTCGTTTAAGGAGGTGAAAGACAAGCTTTACAACCTTACAAGGGTCCCTAAAGAAGCTCTAAGTCTTGACTTTGAAGGTAAGTAAACTTACTTATGCACCTAGTATGGTTTGTTCATCAAAACCAAAGAGACAAGTTAATCTCACCTATGCTGAAATTTCTGGACAGATTGTATACTAAGGATTCTTGTGTACTTTTCTTGTTAATTAAGAGGTTTTTCTCTTTTTGGATGGATTTATTGTGTATTAGTACTTAATTATGCAACAAATATTGGTTTTATAGTAGTGTAAAAAGGATGATTAACTACTTTTACAGTCCACAAAAGTGAGTCGTTATGTGATATCGCAATTATGTGCTTCGTGTGAACTTGTAAACTGTTGGAGAACAAGCTGTTGCTTCACGTCCTTAATAACTGATTTGTTGCTGTTATGAAATTGGTTCATAGCTAGTTGTATGTACAAATATTGCTGGAATAGTTAGGTTAAGGTTGGAACCGATTTGGAATTGTTAAGGTCGAAAGGTAGCGAGGGAGGTAACGTTATACTGTCCCTTTTTAGATTGTGTGGAATTTGATGTGTTGTACTTTGTGGGCTGTGGTAAGACTGTTATGGAATAGAAATAGGTTGTACATGATGTGTAGTTGCTAATGTGTATGACAAAGTACGATTAAGGAGTGAAAAGGTTAAAGGACCACGCTAGGGTTTATAATTGCCCGTTTGCTGCCCGTGTGTTGTTTTGTCATGCAACTGGGTTGCCAAGGTGTGTATATTAGCTGCTAATACTAGTTTTATCACCTTCTACATTGTAGATAATTGTTTGAATGAAGGGAAGGTTGTTTTGAGATAGTAAAGAGGTCCGACGACGAGGTATGTAAGGTTACTTGATTTCGTATCATTTGG
>JAPFFP010046638.1:0-10863 GCA_026153255.1 Solanum medicagineum
CTTATCTCCAAGATTCTCAAGGCAAACAACGTCTGCCTCTTTGACATCCCTCCATTTTGTGTTAAGCAATGCTATAACTCTAGAGTCTTCAGTAGCATGGGCTATACTCTTGTCAATAAATCTTGGTATCTTAAATCTGAACCCTCCTCTAGCCCGATTGATGATCCTATCCCTCCTGAACATATTCCCTCTGATCCGAAGAATGTTGAAGAGCTGAATGTCAAAATCTCTAGCATGGATGCCAAGTTTGAAAATCTGCAAGACCTAATCATGTCATGTTAGTTCAAGCTTGAAGGCATCACGGATACCCTGAACAAAGTCAAGGATATCACTAAGGAGACTGGAACTAACGTGGGTAAAATTCGTTATCATCTGGTTCAAGTCATCAAAGAAGCCATCAGAGTAGCAATAAAGATTCAAAACAGCACTGATGCTATGGCCACAACCCTGACCAACCAATTTGACAACCAGAAGACTACTCTTGCCAACACGATCTCCTACTTTCTGTGCTGACAGGGCTAATGTTGTTGGATGTTGTTTTATGTTTTGTTATCTGGACTATCTAAGGGGACTCTATCTTATAGTAGTATGCTCCTATCATTTTGCTTTTATTAAAATGCTTGTTGTCTACCACTTTTCTTTTGTCTGTTATTTGTCTTTACTTTTTGCTTAATGTCAAAGGGGGAAAATAGAAACTACCTATTCAGGGGGAGTGAGATAATAATCAAACAATGGTGTCCATTCAGGGGGAGCACTCAGTCGACATTAGTGACAACAGGGAAGTCAACTTACTATTACTTATATTGTCATTATCAAAAGGGGGAGATTGTTAGTATTAATAGTATTATTTTTGATGATGAGTATGCAGGACCATTAGTACAAAGGTTAGAAAACACAAAAAGGAAAAACAAAAGGATTGAACTCAAAATAAAAAGAATGTTGCCTCTGTACTGGACGGCTGAAAGGAAAGAAATCAATTAAAGATTGATAGACAAATCAGGGATCAATCAAGGGAAGAAAAAAGCAACAGCAAATCAATCAGAGAAGATCAACAACAACGGCCAAATCCTTGCCAAGGAAAGAAGATCTCAAACAAGGCAAAGATCTAATCAAGGATGCATTCAAGACTAATCTGCAGATCAAATAGATAAATCAATCTGAAGACTGGGAAGAAAATCTCCTTGCAGAAAGCCTTCAACCTTATTCTTGGAAAGAGGACTCATCACTGCCTCAATACAAGGATCAACACCCTTAGGGTGCCATCTCTTCTACTATAAAAAGAGGTGTCCTGGATATCTCAAAACATACAAGCCTACTGCCTTCAAAATCATCTTCAAAACTCTTCATCTTTAAGAAATGCATTGTAACCTTACGTTTTACTTTGAAAAAGGAAAAAAAGAGAGAAAACAAGAAAAATTTGAAAGAGAGGATTGTATCAAGAAAAAAAAAGAGAAAAATATTGAGTGATGTAGTTTAAGTTTCAATCCTTTGTACCCTACAATGTTGAAGGCTTGAAGAGATATCCCTTGCAACCCAAGGGGACGGGACCTAGGATTTACATTGAATTTGAACCAGTATAAAACATCCAGTGTTGAATTTTCTTTTACGCACTTTTAGTTTCTACAACCTTACTTAATACATTCCAGTTGACTACTTGCTATATTAGTTGACTCTCGAATTGCAGGTTGAAAGCGAATGGAAGAAGGAAGATACAATTCACCCCTCCCCCTCTTATACTTTCATATCACACCAGTATCCAACAACTTGATAATTCCTTTTTCACCACCTCTTGCATAAGAGGATTTAACCTGCGCTGGTGCTCAATGTTGGGCATATAGTTATCCTCTACTTTGATCTTGTGCGTGCATATCCCTGAGGAATCCCTGTAATATCTGCAATGGTCCAACCAATAGCTCGTTTGAACTTTTGGAGGAATCCCAACAATGCTCTCACCTGGTCGTCCTGAAGATCTGCAACTACAATCACAGGAAGAGTGTTATTAGTGCCCAAAAATGCATACGTTAAGTGTTAAGGAAGCTCCTTGAGCTCCACAACCAGAGGCTTCTCAATGGAAGGTTTGGCTGGCGATGTAAGTCTGTTTTGCAGGTCCAAGTCCAACTTTCTAGGGACAAATGGTCTGGTTCCTCTACCTTGCAAAGCATTCACAGTATCATGGCACCCAGTGATACCATCCTCTGGAAAGTTCATCAACATTGCTGCTAGCGTGTCCACGCTTATCCTTTCTTTAAGTGGAATTTCAGATAGACAGTCAGCATCCACATCCATGATAGACATTATAGCCACCTCTTTGGGTCTCTTCATTGCCGCACACATATTGAAATTTACCACTTCAGTGTTCAATCTAAAGGTGAGCTCCCCTCGCTCCACGTCTACCAATGCCCTACCAGTAGCCAAAAATGGTCTCCCAAGGATGATGGGAACCACAAAATCCACCTGATAGTCCATAATGACAAAATGTGCAAGAAAGATAAACCTGCCCACACAGACTGGCACATCACACAAAATCTCCACAGGTCACTCCACTGATCTATCTGCCATGAGTAGCCACATTATAGTGGGTGTGGAGGCTCCTAAGCCCAATAGCTTGTAAACTACCAGTGACATCAAGTTGATGCTGGTACCCAGATCACAAAAGCCCTCGCAAAGTCATGAGCTCCAATGGTACATGGGATAGTGAAGGCTCCCGGATCTTCCTTCTTCTCAACAAGGGATCTTGTAGCAATGATGCTACAGTGATGAAGGTTGTTTGTTGGCTCGATTATGGCTAACCTCTTCTTAGTTACTAAGACTTTCATGAACTTAGCGTAGCCTGATATCTGCTCAAGTGCCTCCACTAGAGGGATGTTCACTAATAGCTCCTTCAACATAGACAAGAATTTCTAAAACTTGCCATGTTCAACCTTCTTCTGCAACTTCTGTAGGAATGGTGGTGGTGGCTTGGGACTGGTCGGTAGAGGCTGAGTTGCTGGTTTTTCTAACTCTTGGGCATCTATAGCAACCTCAGGCTCTGCTGGTGCCACATCAGTCTCTTCACTCACATCATCAGCAAGCACCTCCTCAGGGTCAGGCACCTTGCCATCAATTTTATCCATGCTTCCATCACTAGCTACAACAAGGTCAGAAAGTAGCTTACCATTCCTCGTGGTTACACCCATGCAATGACCATCATTCTTTGGGTTCTGAATAGTGTCACTGGGAAGTGACCCCACATTTCTCTAATTTAATGAGGATGATAATTGCCCCATCTGCAGCTGTAGTTGCTTGATCGAGGTGGAATGTGGTCAACCAACTGCGGAAAATTGGACATTTCTCCTTTCATGTCTCGCACCCCTGCCTCAGTGGACTCAACTTTATCAAGAACATTCACCATCATCTATTCTAATTTTATGTTTCCACCACCATCATTCTAATGTTCACGGTTCCTGTAGCCTCTCTATTCTGCCAATTTCCTTGATTGTTCTCATGACCATAATTCTGACCTTGATTACCAGCGTTAAATGGCTAGTAACCGCCCTGGCTACCCAAGAAGTTTGCCTCCTTATCATAATTATAGCATTGATCATCATACCTGGGCATTACATCTACAAACTTCACCTTTCTAGGACTCCATTTAGTAGTTGCTTCGTCAGTAAGTCTAGTTGGGTTCGCATATAGGCCATGTCTTGATCCCGTTCCTCCTCTCTCTTGTGTTGTTCTGAAGTCATCTTGAAGATAAACCCAAGCCGTCTCCATCTCTTGTGTACTATGCTCTGTTATTCTTGGCTACCTGATCCAAGATCACTACTATGTCTAGGAACATTCTGTACATGTATGATTCTCAATAAGCAGCATCAATGATAGGCTTAGTCACAAAATTGCAAGACCTGTAGAAAGCTACTTTTAAGTGCTCATCTGTGAGATGGTGATTGGGGCTGCTTAAGCTTCTGCCTGAATCTCTCCCAATTTTCATATAATGCTTCATTCGACAACTGCTTGTGAGACCCAATGTCATCTGTGATTTTTAACTGTCTCGACATAAGGAAGAATTTCCCCAAGAAAGCTTCTTTTAACTCTCCCCAAGTGCGGATGAAATCATGTGGAAGCTCATTCAGCCACTTTGTTGCCTCACTAGTAAGAGACAGTGGAAATAAGCATAACCTAAGTGTTTCTTGACTAACCTCTAGGATATTGGTCGATTGACACGTCACCAAGAAGTTCATGGCATACTGATTTGTGTCCTCAGTTGCTGCTCCACTGAACAACCCTTTTAACTGTAGAATTTACAGTATAATACTAGTGATGGTGAACTTGACACCTTAGGCAGTGGGGGGAGCACTATTGCTCCGGTGGTCCCAGCACCTTCATCATCGTCATTCACTGCTTGGGGCTGCTGAGGTCCTTAGGGTCTTACACCGGGTCGCTACACCTGTCTAAGTGGTGCTGCCGATGGCACCTCATTACCAACATGGCCATCTTCACCCACACTATCGTTTCCCCCACCTGCAGGATTCACGGCGAACACTCTCTGTTTAGCTGCTTCGTATTCTTAGGCATTCATTCTACAGATTGACTTAGTAAGCTCGGGGTCATAGGGAACAAGTGTTTTACCCTTGCTTCGGGTGTTTGGCACGCAACACTGGCTCCCTACCAAGAACAAAAACAAGATATAAACGTAAAATTAGGGACTAGTATTACACATTAAAAGTAGCAACTAATAGACTATTACTTCATCGTATTCCCCGGCAATGACGCCAAAATTTGATACGCCCAAATTTACACTCCAAAAGGAATAATAAAGCGGTCGTTGATCAAAAATAGGACTCAACTAGAGTTGAGGTCGATCCCACAGGGAATGCATGAGAATAAATCTATTAGCACCCTTTTCAGATGTAGTATCTATTCCCGAAATAAAAAAACACAAAGTAAATGGGGAGTTTTGGTTTTTACAAACTAAATTACTAAAGTAAAGTAACAAACGAGTACAAAGACTACTGGATTTTAACTGATTAATGCGAAGCTAGGATTGTGTTCCCCATGACATCTAACGTGATAGCCGAATATATGTGGTAAACTTATTCATGATTGCATATACAAGATCTAACATGTTATGTAACACCTAATTCACCTTTCGATCCTTCTTAGATGTATTTCATTCATCACCTCTCGGTCTTAGAACATATACGTACTATCGCTTGTTATATACCTCAAAATACTCTCACCTTTCAGTCTCAAGTACTTAGACTAGGTTAAAAACCCCGAATTTCTATTTAGAACTCTTTTCCTAATAACTACATCCCTTTTAGGCATGTAATGAATTCAGGCTTACCCTAATACATTGACTCATTAAGGATGAAGCTAAAGTGAAGAATACTATAATATATATGCTGATCAATCCCAAGATTTACCCCATATTCGTCGATCTTATTGATTTGTCATGGTTCCCACAACCCTAGTTGTGGTTTAGCCTAGCATATTCAAGAAAGATAGCCCACAACAATATGAAGAATTCATAATAAAGAACTTACTAATGAAGAATTAGAGAATCAACGGATTATAATCTCAAATAAGATAATTGAAATCCCAAAGTTCAATGAAATTGCAAGCAAAATAGTGTTTTATTTGTGTTCTCTATCTACGGTAGTCCAAGACTAAGTTAAAACAAAATAAAAATAAAATTTAGATACAAGGAAAACCTAATTCAACTTAAAATAGAAAAAAATAAGTTGGCATGGATACGGGCCACGGACCGTGAAATGGTCCGTGTGGCTATACTTGGTCTTCAAACTTGCTCTTTACTGTGTCACTCCTCATATGCATCGGCACGTTCCGTGTGAGGGTCAACAGTCCATGAGACGGACCGTCTCCCTTGTCTTTGCATTTTTTCCACTTCCAACAATCATCATGACCCATGTCATGGACCGTCATTAGTCACACGACCCGTGACAAGCCTCGTCTCTTGCCACTTGCACAATTTTCATTATTTTCGATGGTGATGGCTCCTTTCACGTAACTTTGATGAAGCGTCACATGGCCTGTATCAAGTCCTACGATCTGTGAAGGGTACCATGGGACGTGCCTTTGGCGAACTTCTCCAGCTTCTTTCCTTAGCTCCTTGACATGGATTTGCCGCCAAGTGTGAGGCCATGGTGGGGCTCACGGTTCGTGTGATGGTACACGAGACGTGTAGGCACCCATGTGCCCTCACTTGGTTTCATTTTTTTGCTCCTATCGTCAAGGCCTCATCCACGTGGCCCTCACGATCCGTCTAGTGATACACAGGCCGTGGATTTCTCCTTGCACCCACACTTAGCTTTTTGTCATTCCTTTTCCTGTAGTTCACCCATTTCTCCATGCCTTAATCACTGTTCCTGAAAAATAACAAAAACATACATCAAAATGATAATTTTTCTTGAGAACATGCAAAAATCCTTCGTTCGAAGCATTACAAAAGTCGTATTTCTATGACTCATCACCAGACGAGTGACAAATTTCACTGCATGATTTGATCCATCCTTGCAGTGTTGCATTACTGACCTTTACCTTTTGTTCTGATACAACCATCCCTTGATCCGGTTAGATTGATTAGACGAGAGAAATCACATCGAATCTTATTAATTATCCCCTATCCATTCATTACCCCCTTGATCCAGTAAGTAAGAATTAGGCGAATTCTAACGTTGGCCACCATTAAAAAGCAGTATAAGTGAAGAGATAACTAATACACACATGCACACTTCTCAAGAATTACGGATTATCCAATTTCTTCTTTGTTAGTTCTTTATGGTCCACATAACCCTAGTTGATGATTTAGTTATGCATGTTCATTGTAGATGAAAGAATCATATTATGGAATAGGATAATCAAACACTTACAATGATGAATTGAAGACCAACAAATCAAAAATCTCCACAAGAAATTAACAATGTAACATCTCCAATATAATGTCAAAAGTAATCACAAGGAGAAAATCCTTAATTTTCTCACCACTCTCTGGGTCGTCCTCTTTGTCTCCTCCTCTGAAAAAAACCTATTTATAATAAGTAAAAACCAAATCCAAAATTATATAGAAAAACTGGGATTGGCAACTCGAACTACGGCTCGTCTTCTGACTTATGTCCCGAAAGGGGTTTCACCTACTACTTTTCCAGCAAATATTCAAAATCTTGATCCTCCAGGAACGATCTTATCCACGACCTATCATCTGACTTACGACTTGTAGGAGCCCTCATCTGATAATAGTTCAACACTTAGCATATTTTTTTATCTTCAGCATACAAACTCAGATACGTGCCATGAATGATTCTACAACTCATCTGACAACTTGTAAACTTCAACATCTGAAAATCAGCCCTTCACTAGATCTAACCTACGAAACCATCCTACAACTCGTGGAATAAACTACGACCTATAAAAGACTCCGTACATCCTCAAAAACATGAAATCTACATAATTTTTCCCCAAATCATCCTGATTCTTGAAATCCTGAAAAATAAACACAAAAACACATCAAACCTACTAATATCGCTTTGAGAACACACAAAATTCCAAGTTTTAAGCATCAAAAGTGTTGTATTTTAGTATCACCTCAACGGAGGATCAATCAACAAATGTAGAGGTCCCTAACAATCTTCTCCGCAAACGCGGAGAGGGACTCTGAGAACGTGGAGTACAAATGGGACACCACATTTTCAACTGCACCAGTAATGTACAACACATAAAATTTATGAACTAGTCCCTCGAGAATTCACTAAGAACTCCATGAACACAAACCAAATATTGAATCCTACCAGAAATGATGTTTCAGACTCAATGGAATCATTAGAATTAGAATCCGAAACCTTTGTGGTCTCGAACCTAAGAAAGATCATGTAAAGTAGTTTCGAACTCAAAAACTTAAGAAGCTCTAAAAATTAAAACAAAGCCATTTCTAGCCTTAGTTTTACCATCTGGAACCATTGAAATGGACAGAACTCCGATCCGAGCCTCCGAACTCCGAATGTTGATCAAAGTCAAACTTATGATCTAAAATGAACTGAAAATGCAACTTTGAGCTTAAAATCTTTGTTTTGACTCCAAAATCAGTTCTGCTAGTTCTCTTAAACCAGATTCAGCATTCTGGAGTTGATGAAATTAATGGAGTTGAATTTCGACGCATAAAACTCAAAATGAATCTGAAACTCAAAATTTTCAACTTTAAGCCTTTAAAAACTCGTTCTTTAGCAAAACTTCAACTTTTTATAGGGTTTTCAAAATTCCACTTTTAGACTTGACCAAAAATGACTCAAGGAAACTTTTGAAAAGAGTAAAATAGTAATTTGGTTGAAGATGCCAAAAAATGACCTTCGAGGTCATTACATTAGCCACTACTAAAAACAATGTTCATCCTTGAACATGAGAAAAGGGACATACCTGAAGGCTCAAATAACTGAGGGTATCTGACACGTATATCTGACTCTATCTTCATGTAGCCTCACTCTCGGGTCCGTGGCTCCACTAGACCTTTACTGAGGCGATCTCCTTGGTCCTCAACTTCCTCACTTGCCTATCCAAAATTGCTACCTACTGCTCCTCATAAGTCTAATGAGGTCTCAACTCAACTGAATCCATGAAAATCACATGTCGTCCAGAATGTAGCGCCGTAGCATCAAAACATGAAACATTGGATGAATTGAAGATTGGTTGGGTGGCAATACAAGTCTATAAGCCACCTCTCTCACTCTATCTAGTATCTCAAAAGGGATAATAAACCTCGGACTGAGCTTGCCCTTCCTCCCAAATCTCATAACACCCTTCAAAGGCGAAACCTTGAACCATACCATGTCACCAACCATGAACTCTAAGGGTCAATCTCGCCTATCAACCATACCATGTCACCAACCATGAATTCGAAGGCCTTTTGGCAACTTTGGGGTGTCTCCAACCTACTTTGAATCAACTGCACCTCTCTAAGTCATATTTCAAGATATCAACACCCATACTCACTAGCGATGCCATGCTAAACCATCCGATGGGTGATCTACATCTCTGGCCATATGAGGCCTCAAAAGGAACCATCCAACTGCTAGAATGATAACTGTTATTGTATGCTAACTCCGTCAAGGCTAAGTGCTGGTCCCATCTAGCACCAAAATCAATAACACAGGCTCAAAGCATATCTTCTAACACCTGAATAGTACTCTCGAACTGGTCATATTCTAGCGGTGAAAAGTTGTTAGTTTTGTATTGTGATTGTGAATTCATTTTCAAGTAGATTGTGGTAATTCAGATTTGATTTGAAAAGAGAAAAATTTGTCGTTAGAGTGATTTATTGACTAAATTAAGGCAAGTGGACTCTAATCCTTGTCGGGTTTATTGAACTTACTATTTTCTTTCAATGAAAAACTTAAGGATTAGTGAATTATGCTAATGGATATGATTTGGGTAATGAGAATGTGAAAATACAGACATGTATGATATGAATCACGAATTTGATGTCTATTGTTGTTGGCTTAGACTTGTGAGTTCATATTGTGAAATGGGCTTGTGATGTTATTATTGTTTGAAAAGAGAACAATTTGTCATTAGAGTGATTGATTGACTAAATTAAGGCAAGTGGAATCTAACCCTTGTCGAGTTTATTCAACTTACTATTTTCTTTCAACAAAAAACTTAAGAATTAGTGAATTATGCTAGTGGATATGATTTGGGTAATGATAATGTGAAAATAAAGACATGTATGATATGAATCACGAATTTGATGTCTATTATTATTGGCATAGACTTGTGAGTTCATATTGTGAAACGGGATTGTGATTCTATTATTGATGATGTAAAAGTGCTCATGATTGTCTAACTGTTGAACTTTGAGTGTCACGTGAATTTGTCTATTGAATTACTTTATATGAATTGTTGAGCTAAATGCTTATATTGAGGTATTGTAGGAATTGTGGAACTAAATATGTATGTATATGTGTGTGTGTGTGTGAGAGCGCGCGCGGGGAGGGGGGGTTGATGTCCCATTTGTTGTTGTTGTTGTTGTTGTTGTTGTTGTTGTTTTTGTTATTATTGTTCTTATTGTTGTTGTTGTTATTATTATTATTATTATTATTATTATTATTATTATTATTATTATTATTGTTGTTGTTGTTGTTGTTGTTGTTGTTATTATTGTTATTATTTTATTGTTATTCTTATTCTTGTTGTTGTTATTGTTATTATTGTCATTGTCATTATTGTTATTATTATTTTTATTATTGTTATTAATATTATTATTCTTATTATCATTATTATTTATTATTATTATTATTATTATTCCTACTTCTGCAGCCTTGAAGGAAAGAAAAATGGTTCTTTGCAAGAAGAACCTCACAAAGTAATATTACAACTAATAGAATGAAAGAATAAGCAAGAAATTCTCAACTACCTGTCTAAAACTATACCATAATTCATGTTCTCCATAATCTCCTATCCATTTGTAAGTTGAAGTTGCATCAATTCATATCTACTCATCTTTAGTCAATACTTTTTCAACTTTCTTTACCTATTCTATAACAATTCATAGTCATCATCTCCTGCTTCTTCACTAGAGCATTCCGCCTTGACAGGGCGGTGCTCTGACCAATTGAACTAATTCGAAAATTCAGGATTTGAATTGATGTCCTCTCATTGATTCCTTCTAAATTGTTTTATTCATGGTTTTGAAGTGCACCACAACTATGAATAGGAGTCTATGAGGCCTTTTACGAAATGCATCACTTCTTCATGATACATGTGTTATTATTGTTATTATTATTTATTACTATTATTATTATTATTATTATTATTGTTATTATTATTATTGTTGTTGTTGTTGTTATTGTTGTTGTTGTTGTTGTTGTTGTTGTT
>JAPFFP010046639.1:0-10862 GCA_026153255.1 Solanum medicagineum
CCCCCATCTCTCCACCCTACACCTCTTAAGATTTATTTTTGTAATTGTGTATTAGTATATGACAGTTTTCTATATCATTTACTATGTGGCTGAATAATAAGTTTTTGATCTGGTAGACGATTGGTTTTCTATATATACCATGACTATTTTAAGAAAATATTTGCCACACTTGAGGTAAATATTGTTTTGCCTGTTCTTTGCAATTAAATAATTATAGTTCAATACTAGTACTTGTAAATATATATAACTCAAATCCTTATCAAATATGATAATCCTTTTCATTCGGTACAAGTAACTCTAGAGATGCATTTAGAATCTTTGTGAAATATGACAATTTTGTAGCAAAATTAAAAAAAATTCTTAAATGGAATTGTAACTTTGAAATTGCTTTATTATAGACTCCTTGTGAAAAGCTTCATGTTATTGGCTATATAAGTTTATCAAATTGGCTGTTATTCTATAAGTTTTTAAAATCGAATATCTATGTACTTCAGAGCATATTAAACACCATTAATCATCAACTTTGAATTAGAAAGTATTACACATTTCTTTGAGAAATCAAAGAAATTTTACTTAACCATTAAAACAGAAAATGTTGAATTATTTAGAGACGGAGAAAGTGAAAATAAGGAGTAACAGCTAAAAAAGAAAAAAAGTTTACATTCTCTCGATAGTTTTGCATCAACTAGTTTTGTTTTTATGGTAACAATATGAAACCAATTTCTAATACCAAACTCCCAAAGCATTGGACATCCTTTCATTTATATTCTGTTGGCATATATGTCTAACTTTACTTAACTGTACACGTGCACATTGACATATATGTTGTATGTCATGGAATTTTTTTAGATCACACAAAAAGATTTTCAATTCTGTACAAAGCTACCTATCTCTATTAGTGAAGATTAGAGGTTTTCAAAATCTCAATCAATTGTGGTGGCAAAATGGTATATCAATGTTGGATGGAGAGGGACATCGCCGTATATATAAAGGAGCAGAAGAGTCAGCCATGGCTGATGAGAAGTGATGGAAGTGGAAGAAATAGGGAAATTGTAGAGAATAGTCTAGATATTTCTTTTGAATAGTGAACTGGGTCACTGACCCGGTTTTCTTTTATTGCTAATTTAGTCATGTAGTATTGTCAGTTGATTTTTGAATAAAAGAGCCTTGAGCTCAAAAAAAATCTCAATCAATCATTCTATCAAACAAGTTATTTTTTCTCGTTTTACCTCAGATGGAGAGCTACTAATGTGACCTTCAATGGAACTTCCAATGTTGATGGGACCTCATATCCACTTGGTTGAAAATGTTCCTAATACTGATAATGGAGAGAGAACGAAGAATGTGATCAATCAAAATGGGCAAACCATTATTCCAGTTAAGTTTTCGCACTTTACTAAGCTTGTACTCTTCTTCTCTATTTTGGTTGTCCAATGATTTTTTTATTTGCATTACTTATAAAGATATTAATTAGTTAATAATTCTTAAAGACTTTCTAATTTATACATATTTTTCATTTTAAAATTCTACCTTCTTAGGATTTACAAATGATTAATATGCAAAAGGTTAATCGTCATATTTCTCATGGAAATGTTTCCACCAGGCAGTGCACTTCCTTTTTATCTGAGTAGCGATTACATTTTCAATAATTTAAATGTAATGCCATGTCACGCTCCGGAAAGGTACTCTTGGCGTGACCGGCACTCAGAAACCATTAATGGCTTCCAAGCGAACCATTTGACCTAATCACACATTCATTCAACCGAAGACGCAGAATAGAAAAGACAATAATGTGGACAATCTTGATCAACATTTTAACTCAATATATAGAGGTCATAGGCCAAAAATCAAACTCCAAATCTATGACGTAAAAATAGTTTTAAAGAAAATAAGTGAAGAGATAAGAATCTCAACATTAACCCATCACTATCTAGTCTATAAAATCTTTATTTCTACTATATAGATGGTGTCAATGACAGATTCATAACTAGCTCAAATCAAAATAAAAAGACTAACTCAAAAATAGGAAAAACACAAGTGGTATCCTCCGAATGTAGGAGAAAACTCACCAATCAGCTTATAGTAAATAAGATCCTCAACAAAGTGTGTGTTGATGATCTCTAATACCTATATCTGCATCATGAAAAGTGGTAGCCTAAATGGACGTCAGTACGTACGTGAAATGTACGAGTATGTCATATGGCAGAATGAAACATACATCTAGGTATAGCTCAAATAATCTCAAGACAGAAGATAAGGAATTCAATCTAATGTCATAAGTCTAAAATAAGAATATAGTTTAGATGGAGACCAATAATATAATTCAATCCAATCATTTAGAGTACTATCAAGACCTATTTGGGAGTTTCTGTTATCCAAAAACAGTCATTTATGAGTCAGTAATTGTACAACAAGCTCAAATCTGTTGCTACAACCGTCCAATACCTTGTCAGTGTAAAGGATGAATCAACCAATCATGGATCCAAGCAAATCAATCAAGTTCCTTCAAGGGAAAATAAGGAGTTCATCCGATTTACAGTTCAATCGCACCTACGTTTGGCTACGTAATTATAGAATTCGAATTGTTATTTACTGTTACTCAATTCGATGCTCGATACTCCTCCCAAGACTCAATGTCGTAAGACACTATCCAATTCAGTTCAATCTATCCCATTGACGAGTCTCATTCGGACTCTTATCAGTTCATCAGTTCTATCACAATCAAACATTTCAACCAACCAAACCTATCATCACATCACATCTTTCAAGAGTGGTGTAGATATGCATTTATAATAACATTTAGTTATATTCAATCATTTAGGTTCAAGTTATGAAAATACAAAGGATCGTCAAGTTTCATTAAGGCAACATTCATAATTAATCCCATTCATATTCATGGTTTTCACAATTCATGCTTCAAGATCCAATCATATACATGTAGAAATTCAATTATAGTTAAAAAAAAAAAGTAGTTAAGGTTTATGTAGAAGAAGGTCAAATCATTTATTACAAGTGTTTAAAACAAAAAACTATTAATTATGCAAGGTTATGCAAGAATGCCCTAGGATTTAAAGAGAACCTTCAAAGATTCATTCATGGAAGACTCAAATAATTCACTAATCAACCAATCACATATCTGGGACACATGGAAGAACATGATTCATGCTTTACTTAGCCTTAAATACCTGGGATGAAGACCATAAAGTCAAACGATGAAGCTTTGGCTTAAATTTCTTGAACTCTAACCTCCTTTTTCTCTCTTTAGCTCTAGTTATTGAGTTAGAATAGCGTAAAGTGATTAGGAATATATCTAGGAAGTGTCTTAAGGTCGAAAACGACCTTAGGAAGTCATGAGTTAAGTATAGGAGGGGTGGAGAAAAAATCGGAATGCCCCCAAAAAAAAATTGAAAAATGATGCCAAGATTGAGCAAGTTTGTGACACTAACTTATGAAACAAAGTATAAATCACACTCAAAGGAGTGTGTTTATGAAGAAAAACATAAATCGAAATCTTTGGTTGTGTTTAATGATAAAAGTGAAAAATGAACTATGTTGGGACAAGTCCGCTCGCATACTCTTCTGGTTAAGCAATTTTGCTCCAAAAAATCATCTTTTGATTCTTTTGGCTTAAATTTCAACCAAGACCACTTTCCCACACAATTTTTTATCCTGATCGATATTCCAACGTCGAATTTACCGCAACAACTATTTGTTTGGGCAAGCTTTCTAACATTGCTTCTAAATGTATTTTTTTAAAAAGAACTTTGGGGAGAAACTTATTTTTTGACTTCTGGAGAACAACTTATGTTACTCTCTAAAAATACTAAATTTCTCCAAAAATCTTTGCCAAACACCTCATCTTTGTTGGGAAAAAAAAATCACCTTTGACCTTTCAAAAGCTTGGTCAAATATGCTATAAAAGTTAAATTCTGCAATTTTATTTATTTAATTATGTCTTTCAACACACACCCTCACATACAATTTAGTTCTTTTTTAAGGGGTCAAGCATGTGGATTCTTTTTGGTGATGTGTTGCATGAAACTCGAACATTGGACATTTGCTTGCTCTTTTACTATATTTAAATATGTAACCATCTATCTAAAAGCATATTCACACTTCAACCTAATTTATATGAAATTAATGTTGGATTACAATCTCACATTATATGCTTTGTTTAGGAGAAGTTCCATTCTCTGCTATGAAAGATTATTTACACAATTTATTAGATGTTGTTGCTCATTAAAAAATGGAACAAAGAAAATAAAAAGAAAGCTTGTCACAGATTCCCTTTTCGCTTTGGTATAACCCAAAGCTAACGTTAGAATCTTCAGTCCTTAATCAATTATTTTTCGTGATGTTTTAGTTGGTATGGTGTTTAATGAATCTGCTCATGGGTTAGTTTAATATTTCAGGAATATCAAGGTGAAGTGGGAGATGTTGAAGTTGATAGGCAACATATTATTGAACGGGTAATGCTTCGAAAACAGATAAGTTATTAGTGTTCGATTCAATATTCTTGATTTTTTCTTGAATGGATGATATGCACATAACATGTTATATATCTTTTAGGCAATATTCTTTGAGCTCCGAGAGCATTCTCAAGGTGGATTTCGAGCAAGAACTCCTTTCTTAAAGATTAATTCGCATAAGTACATTGAGAGAAATTCAACATGTCCCAAGACGAAGGAGTATTGTAGCATATGTTTGGTAAGAATCATCTAATATCAAAAGTCTCACACTCAACCCACCACTTAAAAATAAAAATTAGCTACGGACAAATTTCATAGCTGCACAACAAAATTCATTGTAATGAACGATTTAGCAACAAACTAGAGATAAAGTTCATAGTTAATTTTTGTTTTTTTTTATAGTCACCCTCACCCCTACCCCCTCTTAAGTTTGATATATTGGCCAACCATTTTTCTTTTTTGGAGGATCATTTTTGTCTTAGGAGGATTATTCTAACAAGAAAAAACTTGCAAGAATTAATTGTGGACATATTTATCATATCGATTGCCTCAAAGAGTGAAACATGATCGAGAACAACTGTCCCCTGTGCAAGAGGAAAGTAGCGGTTATTTGCCATTTACATTTAGCTTAGTCGCTTGGCTGCAACTATTCAGCTTAGTTCAGGCTTAGTAAACTGATTTTGGTGGCATCTTTCTACATCAAGTTGTTCTGGTAAAGCTCAAGAAAGTTGATCATTAAGAACCATTCTCAGTTTAAGAAAAACAATAGTCTTCATTTAATTCTTGATATAGTATTGATCTATATTGTCCATTATGAGCACTGAAAGAGTATGTTATTTGTTTGTTAAACTGTATAATAAATTTTGTGTTTAAGTTGGTTTGCTTAGACTCATACAATTTAGTTTTCAATTCATTAACTTTTGTATTGCGGAAAGTTTTTGCTATTGGATCCTTAGCAATTCATGTGAGGATTGATCATTGCGGATCTCTAGAAAGCCCTTTTTATGAAATTTCTCAGAGTCAACCTTTGCATAAATATACTAAAAATTTGGCTGAAATTGGACTCCTAAGTTATCAAATTGTAGTTTACTCAGCTATTTTAGGTAGGAGGGGTATAATATAGTCAAAGCTTTTTTTTTCATTTAACTTTTAAGAGAGTATATTTTTATAAAAATTTCTTAAATGGGTACAAAAGATGAATAGTAACTCAGAATGATATTAGATGTGTAAATAACCATGAATTTTCATTATTGGATAATGGATACCTATACCCCCCTAAAACTCTGAGGCATCACAATTAGGGGAAATTTTATAAAAAAGACAGGTTTATTAGGATGAAGACTAAAGTATTAATGTTACTTCAATATGAACTTATCAACAATAACATCCAAGAACCACGATCATAGTGACACGAGTATGAAGATGCTCAAGAAAGATGTCTTATTCCTCTATATGTACAAACTAAATATTGGATTAAAATGTGAGGAGGCTCAAGTGCCTCATACCCATACTTTTCGTTTTCTCTATGTGAGCATTGTTCGTTACGATTGTTCATGTCCTCAATTCTTGAATAGTTGTAATCTCTTATTTTAAATTTGTTACTATCCTCAATTCTTAAATCTTGATTTGCTACTAATCATTTAGTCTTGAATCTTGGATGTTGTAATAACTTATTTTTAAGCTAGTTTTGGATATGTGTATTCCATGTGCATTTCACGTGATTTTTACATATTTGTTAGAATGATTAAAATTTTATGGAAGAATAAAACATGAGTAATAAAATGTGGTAGGTACAATACATTTTTATATGATGCATGGATTGTTGTAAGTAAATTGAAGGCAAAAATGAAAATAAACAAAAAAGGTTAAAAAAAATATAGTTGATTTGATTTTAAAAAGTGTAAAAATGCCTAACAATAATCGTCTTTCAATTTTTTATATAACCCCTTTCTACTTTTAGTATTTAAATGTAAATGTATAATATAATAATAATAATATAATATGATTACTATTTAATATTTAATTAGATACTTTATAAATTTTTTTTGATATAAGGGTAATATGGTAATTAATCCAACTGCGCACTTTAGAGATCCCACTTTTAATAATACGTAATTATATAATTTGTTACTATCCTCAAGTTTTGAATTTTGTTTAATTACTATCCTTAATTCTGGACTTTTTGATTGTTTTTCTAATAAAGTCGTCCTAATCTTGAATTTATGACATTCAATTAATGTAATCTCAATCTTTTATTTAGTTTTCCATGCCATCTTCTTTTTCCCTCTTCCATTTTGCTTTCATTCTATTTAAAACATTTTCGTCACGCTGAGGTAAGTGTTAATCTATGATTTTATAAAAGTTTTTGAGAAAAAAATTCTTGCTGTAAAAACCTCCGAGCAGTATAGGAGAGCTCCGAAATCTCACAGTATCATAGAATTCGGTACCTTATGAAGGCCCAAGAAAACCCTTCTATAACTTCTTCGATTTCTTTCTTATGTGGTCTTTTTTGGCTTTAGATTTTTTTAAATTTGATGAGATCTAGCCACAAATCTATCACAGGTTATGCTTTATGTTTCTCTACAATTATATCTTCAATGTTGACTATGCAAAAATAGAATGGAAGGGGTGGGTGTGTATCGACGAGATATATACACTAGGTTTACTTACCTAACTGTTAAGGTTCTAAAATCTTCGTCTTTTCTATGTGATTCCCATCCATGAGTAAAATTGCTTTAGAATACTATTCAAATGTTTTTTCCTTGTTCTATTTTATGTATTTTAAATTGTAAATGTTATTATTTATACCGCAAAAATTTTCCTCTACAGACCTTGAGCTTTTTTTAGGGCTTTATTGAATTCAAATGTTTCTACATGTGATTGATGTATGTGAGAGTATGAAGTCAAATACTTATCCTTGCTCCCTCAAATCTTTCTCCTCTTAAGATTTGTTTACATCCTCCCCCATCCCTAGTCCTTTTAAGATTTGTAGTTGTTTATTAGTATATGACAATTTTTTATAATATTTATTGTGTGACTGAAGTACAAGTTTTTATTTTTGTAGCCAATTGAAGATTTTCTATATTGTCTCTATTTAAGGAAGCATTTTCAACAATTGAGGTATCTATTACTTTGCCTGTTCCTTGCAATTAAATAAGTATAATTCAACTCTGGTATAAATAAACATAGATGTATCTCACATCCTTATCAGATATGACAATTCTTTTCGTATGGTAGTGAGGAATAATTTAGATGAAATGATTATAATTAACTATCAATACAAGTAACTGTAGAGATGTTGTCACGCTCAGAGCCTACACATTAGACATAGCCGACACTTCAACACTGTTGTTGGTCTCAAGCGACCCTTGGCATGGCTAACTACTAAACGGAAGACTGCAACAACGAAATAATATAAATAAAATGTAAAATATTATTTAAAATCATAGATTTGAAAATAAAGACTAAACTGACTTTACTCTGTCTATGAAACCTCTACTAACTATGAATAGGTGACAGAGTAGGACCCATGATTACCTCAAAGTATCCGAACAAAATTAAATAACTCGACTGCAAGCAAAACAAAAAGAGTCCGCTAAAATCTAGGTCTCACCAACTGACAGATGAAGGTATAATCTCAACAAAGCATATATTTATGATTTTGAACACATGTATGTGCATCATAAAATGATACAATATCGAAAGACATCAGTACATAAATGTACGGTATGTTAAATAGTTAAATAGATATGCAACTGAACTAAATACTCATCAAAGGAATGTTCCACAATAACTCAAACTATTTTTAGGTGAAAAGCATGCAAGTATAATGAAATTTCAAAGCTTTACACTTAATTAAGATAATAAATGCAACTCAAAATAATGTAGTATTTCCTTTTTGAAGGGAATTTCTCTAACCGACAAGCATCACTATGAGCCTCATCATGATGCAACATACCGTTCATGTTGCCAAAGCCGTCCAATACCTTGTCAGGATAAGGGATGCAAACTCAATTCATGAATCCATATAGAAGTCCTAATCAAGGAGTAAATTGAAATATCATTTGAACTAATGGTAAGATCTTATCCTAAATTGGCTATATAGTTTATGGGGTTCTGAGTTATCTGAACTCTTATCCAAATCAGTGTTCAATGCTACTCTCAAAACATGCAATAATGCACTATCATAAAAATCTTTGTGAGTAAATACGCATTTGAAATCACAATGTACTTTGCTTTGAATAGATTGGAACTCTAAGTGCTTTCTTTTAATATATAGACATGCTTTTCTAAGTACATGTAATGCATTTGGAACTATTCAAGTTCCCGGAAAACTCTTCTCCTGCTATTAGCTTGGGAACACTTTTTGTTTTAATTGTAAACAATACATATTATATAGCAATGTAAAATCTTTGACAACTCAAATAGGGTTCATGTGAAAAATAAGCATGAAACACTCAAGAATTAAAATCATGTAGGGAATCATAAATTCAATGATAGAGATTTGAATTCAATCACGAAGGATATAGAAACTCATAATTTAAGAAAATTAAAAATCCTATATTAAACTCTTAATACTTACTGTATTTAGATGTAGAGTGTGAAGGACAAACTTATTCTAGTACTAAGAATAGCCTTGCATTTTTGGAATACTTAGATCCTTGAAAAACTGGAAGAATATGCTCGAACCTTTGCTTTTTCTCCACTTGAAACCTTGTTCTAAGTCTTGAAAATATTTTTGAGAGAAGTGAGGTCTAATACTAATAGTTAGGAACATAATTAGGTGCAATACCGTCAGGTTTAGGCTTAGAAGGTGTAGGAAAAGACTAAATTAACTATCTCTAAATACTATTGAAGTGGTCTATGGGCCATAGAAGCCAACCATAAAAATTTTGCTGAAATTTGGGGTCCTGGACTCCATTTAGGGGCCCAAACTATGGCCCATAGTTGAGTCTGTAAGAATTTGGAATCAAAAAATGACTCTCTAAAACTTTTTTCATGAGCAAACAGGTTGGGTCCATAGAACCATGTATGCACCGTAGATGAGGGTTGTAGATACTAACCAAAACTACTTTATTCTGGCAAACTCTGGTAAAAAAATCGTAACTTTTTACTTCAAACTCCAAAATAGGCAAACTTGGTGGCATTGGGAAAGAGGACTTAAAAACCTATAATATGGTAGGTCATAGGACTTCAAATTCTTTATATGCTGAAAGATATAATCATTTGAAGTTAACCCTGGCGTGAACTAATATGAAAAAACTTAATCAATAGAAAGGCTTTGAACTCGCCTAAGTATTTGAGGTCTCTTATGATCATAAACTACTTTCAATATACTTTTTCCACATATGGGAATAAAATCTTAGTGTGTATGTACAAGTAGGATATCACTCAGCTCAAGCTTATATACTCACAATGAAAGATTCAAATTCTAGGAATAGAGTCGTGAAGTGTTACAGATGCACTCTAAATCTTTGTGAATTATGACAATTCTACAGAAGAAGTTTAAAAAAATATTTAAAATCCCATTCGATCATTCTATTGAACAATTTATTATTCCTTGTTGCATCTCAGATGGAAGGCTACAATTCTGATGCTGATAATGTGACCTTCAATGAAACTTTCAATGCTGATGGGAGCTCGATGTCGACCTCCTTTCTTGAAAGTACTCATGCTCCTATTTCAAGTAACACTGATAATGGAGAGAGGACAACAAATGTGATCAATCCAAATATGCAAACCATTATTCCTGTTAAGTTTTCTCACTTTACTAAGCTTGTACTCCTCTTCTCTATTTTGGTTGTCTAATGATTTTTTGTTGATTTGCGTTAATTATAAAGATATTAATTAGTTAATAATTCTTAAAGACTTTCTAATTTGTACATATATTTCATTTTATATCTATTTTAAATTTTTACCTTTTTCGTGTTTATAAATGATTTATATGCACGAGCTTAATTATCATATTTTTCATGGAAATGTTTCCACCAAGCAGTGCACTTCCTTTATATCTGAGTAGTGATTACATTTTCAATAACCTAAATGTAATGCCAAATGAAATGTGTGACAGTTTCTTCTAATAGCATGTTTGATCAAATTTCTAATATCAGGTTATTTGAAAAGTATTTTTTGGTGAGAAGCAATTTATATTTGGCCAATAAATTTAAAAAGCACTTTAAAGTAACAATTATTATTTGGACAAATTTTTTAACATTGCCTCTAAATTTATTTTATTTCAAAAGTACTTTGGAGTGAAAACTATTTTTTTTTTACTCCAGAAAACAACTTATGCTATCCCGTTTCCCCCCGTCCCCCCCCCGCCCCCCGTGATCGGCTCAACATTGGCCCAGGCAAATTTCAGAACGGAAGATCACACGTCTTTACTACTTTTAC
>JAPFFP010046640.1:0-10862 GCA_026153255.1 Solanum medicagineum
CCCCGTCGGACTTTAGGAGCTTCTTGGGCCTTATGGGTTACTATAGAAGGTTTGTGAATGGGTTCTCCTCCATTGGTTCTCTTATGAAAAAATTGACCCAAAAGAAGGTTAAGTTTGAGTGGACCGATGAGTGTGAGAGGAGCTTCCAAACATTGAAAGATAAGCTTGTGTCCGCTCCTATATTATCACTACGGGATGGGCTTGAGGGATTTGTTGTATATTGTGATGCTTCTAGAGTGGGTTTGGGTTGTGTACTAATGCAAGTGGCAAGGTCAGAGCCTATACTTCTAGGCAACTCAAGGTGCACGAAAAGAACTACCCTACCCATGATCTTGAATTTGCCACCGTGGTGTTTGCATTGAAGATTTCGCATAATTATTTTTATGGGGTGCATGTTGATGTGTTCACTGATTATAAGAGCCTCCAATATGTCTTCACTTAAAAATATCTCAACTTGAGACAAAGAAGGTGGCTAGAACTTCTTAAAGACTATGACATGAGTGTGCATTACCATCCCAGGAAGGCAAATGTCATGGCGGGTTCTTTGAGTCGGGTGTTTATGGGTAGCTTAGCTTATGTTTATGGTGGTGATAGGTTGATGGCTAGGGAGATGCATCGATTGGCAAGATTGAGGGTTAGGTTGGAAGAGGTAGGTAATGGTGTGGTTTTTGTTGAAGGTTCCAAATCTTCTTTGGTTGATGAGGTGATAGCAAAACAAGATATTGACTCCTCCTTGCTTGAATTGAAGGCCTTGGTGAAAGAGGGCAAAGTAGAGGTTTTCTCCCAAGGGGGAGATGGTGCCATTAGGTACCAAGGTAGGTTGTGTGTGTCTTGTGTTGATGGTTTGAGGGAGAATATCCTTGATGAGGCTCATAATTCTTCATATTCTATCCATCCTGGTTCCACCAAAATGTATAGAGACTTGAGGACGTGTATTGGTGGGGAGGCATAAAGAGGGACATCGCCAAATTCGTTTCCGATTGCCATTGTCAACAAGTCAAAGCCGAGCATCAAAGGTCGGGTGGCCTAACCCAAGACATAGAGATTTCCACTTGGAAGTCGGAGGTGATTAGTATGGATTTTGTGGTAGGGTTTCCTAAGACTAGAAAAGGTTTTGATTCCATTTGGGTGGTGGTTGATAAAATGAGGAAATTAACTCACTTTCTACCGGTTAAGACCACATATGGGGCCGAAGAATATGCAAGTTTGTACATCCATGAGTTAGTGAGGTTACATGGGGTTCTTTTGTCAATCATATCGGATCGTCGTTCGCAATTCACTTCACACTCTTTGAGGTCTTTTCAAAGGGGTCTTGGTACAAAAGTCCACCTTAGTACGGCCTTCCACCCTCAAACTGATGGCCAAGCCGAAAGAACTATTCAAACCCTTGAAGATATGCTTAGTGAACGTGTATTGGAGTTGAGGGGCAGTTGGATGACCATCTTCCATTGATTGAATATGCATACAACAATAGTTATCACTCTAGCATCGGTATGGCTCCTTTAAGGCTCTTTATGGGAGGCAAAGTATATCACCAGTCGGTTGGTTTGAGGTTGGAGAGGTGGCTTTATTGGGGCCAGATCTAGTTATGGATGCTCTTAAGAAGGTTAGGATGATTATGGAAAGGTTAAGAACGGCTCAAAGTGGTCAAAAATCTTATGCCGATGTGAGAAGAAGAGACCTTGAATTCAAAGTGGGTGAATGGGTTTATTTGAAGGTTTCTCCAATGAAAGGTGTGGTGGATTTTGGTAAAAAGGGGAAGTTGAGTCCAAGGTATGTTGGTCTTTACGAGGTCTTAAAGAGGGTTGGAAAGGTAGCTTATGATTTGAAGTTGCCTAGTGAAATGAACTTGGTTCATCCGTTGTTCCATGTCTCTATGTTGAGAAAATGTGTGGGTGACCCTAATTCCATTGTGCCTCTTAATGTGGTGGTCTTGTTGAGGATAACTTGACTTATGAGGAGGTTTTGGTTCGGATTTTGGATAGGCAAGTGAAGATATTGAGGAACAAGGAGGTGACTTCCGTTAAGGTCCTTTGGAGGAACCAACAAGTTGAAAGTGCTACATGGGAGGTCGAAGCGGAAATGCAAAAGCGCTATCCTTATCTTTTCCACTCCACTCAAGCTTAAGGTACCAATTCTAAGTCCCCTATGTGACTTCAAGTCTTAAGTTTCGTTTTACATTGCATGCATTCATGTACATGTTAATAATATTATGGGGATTTTGATGTTCATACTGAGATTTTCTTGAAGACCATATTTAGGTGCATTGTTACATCCATGTTTTAGCAAAAATCTTCATGACTATTTTCCTTGTGTACATTTTCCTGACATTTGAGGACGAATGTTCCCAAGGGAGTGATATTATGAAACCTCATAACTCTATGCTCTTATATATCCATGTTTCAAGCCTTATTTGGTTAGATTTGCGGTGTATTAGGTTCATGGGGGACTCCAAGTACCTACACAGTTCAAGACTCCCCTAAGATTTAAGTTTTGGGTGATGGTTCATGCAAGGGTCAACTTTAAACTAGCATAACTTTTAGCATATTTGGAATTGGGTGGCCCACAACATGTTAAATGAAAGCTCTTTGAGTTAGCTTCGCAAGGCACTTGGTTTCACCTCATTTCGAGTTCGGATGAAGGAGTTATGACTGTTTTCAACCCTCCCGTGAATTCACACGGGCAGCTTGACAGCCAGTGTGCCCTTTGACAGGCCGTTTAGGGAAGCTCGGGTTGGAAAGGGCCATTTTTCGCACCAAGGAAGGTGTCACAGGCCGTTTGGCTCACCACAGACCGTGGGGATGGCCACAAGGTGTGCCAAAGCAAGCTTGTTGGACTTGGGGAAAATGTGTCTAAGGTTGGTACCACGGGCACTATTGACAGGCCGTGTGGAGTGGGACGGCCCGTGGAACCTAGGTGTGTGTAGGCCTGCAACATTTTTGTATAAGTGGGGTGGGACAGACCAGTAAACGGTCCGTGTTACCCCATAGGCTCCGTGAAAGTGACCGTCAAAGTGACGTCGACGCTAACTTTTTCTCAAGTGTTCCAATTCTATTTTTCTATCTAAGTCTTGCCTTATGGGCACTCCACATGACCCGTGGGGTGCCACGCGGTCAGTCAATACCCAGTGAGACGATACTTTGCCAATTTTTCCATCTGTTCACTTATAGCGTCTTCATAAATTTTAATTACTCTAATGCCCTTTTTAGACTTCCAATGCTATCCTAATCTTCCTAAAAGACCTAAACACTATCCCAAAGGATAAAAACTCATCACTCTCATCTCAAATAAACTCTCAGTTCTCTCAAAAGACTCCATCAAGCCCCAATTCAATTTCAAGGATACCCAAGGACAAGATTGGATTCAAAGATCATTTTCAAGCCTCCATTCTTCCTAATCTCAATTCCAAGCAACTCTAGACCTAAGGTATGTGGTGTTGAACCATTGGGTCATTCCACCCATGGTGCCTTAACCCTATTTTGCTTAATAATGCATGATCTAAAGTTGATTGTAATGTGGGTCTTGTATATTGAGAAATTTACTGCACAATGATTTAGTTCATGAAAGTATGGTTGTTTTAGCATGTTTTGAGCTTCAAATATTGGATCTAATGTTGGATTTGATGAGGGGTTTTAATGTGAATGTCTTGAGGGTGTTGATAGGTGTTGATTGATGGTTATATCACTGATTTTCTTGCATGATTTCATCTCTAAATTGCATGGTCTTTTACCCCCATTACACCCCCCCCCCCCTAAGTGTTTGATAAAATGTCTGGATGTGGTTTCTTGATTAGTTGAAGGTCCAAAGCATGAGATATGAAATGAATGATGTTATGATGATGAAATGACCTTATGTATATGATTATTCCAATATGAAGTTTTATGCTAGAGCATATGATAAAATCCTATATAAGGTGTTGCATTAGACGATACCTGATCCGGGGGGACAAGAGCCTGGGTAACCATGTTGGGGGTTTATACTCATCAACCATGCGAGGGGTTTATACCTCGTCACCGTCTTGGTAAGGTGTGATTACCATCAACCATATGAGGGGTTTATACCACACAACCGCCAAGGGGTTTATACCTTGAACAGCTAGCTTGGTCTCTTCTTCACATATGATCTCCTATATAAGCATGAGATTACTTGAGCATGTTTTACTTAAGCATTGATAATACATGGCATACTGTATATTATGTCTATTGCTTAATATCGTGCATTTTGATTATGATGTCTACTTCTTGTTACATTGCATCCCACATACTTAGTACATTCAAACGTACTAACACATATTCTTGCCTACATGATATCACCATGTAGGAACCGGTGCTCAAATTGATCATCCACCTCCTCCACGTGGCTAGTCAGTGCTAATCCAAGCTTTTTGATGAGTCCTCCATTTCGAAGACCTTATTCTATGCTGCTATTATCTATGTATTGAGACACTATCTTATGTTCTATTGACTATGAGGCTGAGCCCAACAGCTTTATCTTGGCCCCCGCTATATCTATGTATTTAGAGTTGTTTGTTGGACTAGTTGTTTATTTATGTTATGAGGTATGACTCCCTGTCTTTGATGTTGATGTATTGACAAGCTATCCCTTAGACCCTTGTTCCTTTTGCTTACTTTATGCCTTTTATGTGCTTCCATGACCAAAGATGTGTAATGACAAGTTAAGAATCTTGCTTGGGGTTCCTTCGGGTTCCCCATTCGTCGTGTCACGTCTAGGCCCTATGCTTGGGTCATGACAGAATATCACACTCCTTCACCCTCACTTGGTGGTATCTGGACTGAAGATCAATCTTAGAGAAGTGACTACTCCTTTATAGTTTATCGAAAAGGTCATCTATTCTTAGTAGAGGATACTTGTTTTATGGTGACTCTGTTCAGTTGTCGGTAATCAATGCACATTCTAAGAGAATCATCATTTTTTCTTTACGAACAACATCGGTGCACCCCAAGATGACTTGCTAGGCCTTATTAAACCCTGCTCCAACAAATCCTTCAATTGATCCTTCAACTCCGTCGGGGCCATACAATAAGGGGTAATGGAAATGGGCTGTGTATCAGGGAGGAAGTCTATTCCAAAGTCTATTTCCCTTTTGGGAGGAATACCGGGAAGCTCATTGGGAAAGACATCAAGAAACTCATTAACCACCTAACCCTTACAAGATGGTAGATGCAACCCTTAGAAATCAATTTTTGGGCTTTAAGACAAGATAAGAATCTACCCTTGGCCACCACATTACAAATCTCCCACTCAAGGATGGCTCATCAGGGAATTGGAACCTACCTTGTAGATTCTACAATCAATGGAAGCATGATGTGCATGTAACCAATCCATACCAAGAATAATCAAAATCCACCATGTCGAGTTCAACAAAATCCAAGGTAAGACTCTATGCAATATGAACACGGGGCAATGCCTATAGACACTTTTAGCAATAACGGACTCACCAACGGAGGTAGACACTTCATAAGTTTCACACAACAATTTGGGACATACATGAAGCTTTTTGGCAACAAAAAGAGTACTAAAAGAAAGAGTGGCACACAGATCTATCAATCCATACACATCATAATCAAAAACCTTTAACATACCGGTAACAACATTGAGCACCTCATCCACTCCTTGCCTTCCTTGGAGAGCATAGAAATCATTTTACCTTGGAGCACCCCTTTGTTAGCCTCCCTTTGTCCTTTGACCCACATTAGCACCTTGGCCTTGAGGATGACCATCTCTACCGTTGTGTTGAGCATGTGGACAATCAACAACCTTGTGACCCTTTTCACCACAACCAAAGCAAGCATTAGAATTCTTTAAACATGGACCAACATAGTTTCTCCCACACTTTTGGCACCTAACCCTGGAACTTGTGACCTTTTGAAAATGGCCACCCTTAGAACCTTGGAAACCACCCTCAAATCAAGTGCTCTTGGACTCCCCACTTCTTCTCTTTCTAAGTTTCTCCCACTCAAGTTGTTCGGCGTACGTCTTGAGCCGAGACAAGTCCATATCACTCGCTAAAATGGTGGTACAACACTATTCATTTACCATATTAGACCCCCCCGACACAAACTTGTTCATCCTTGATCTAGGATCGGCAACCAAATGAGGAGCATACTTTTAGAGCTTGTTGAACGTATGCCCTCACACTCATGGAACCTTACTTAAGGTTCATAAACTCCATCATTTTGGCCTCTCTCAACTCAATAGGAAAGAACGGGTTGAGGAAGGTGGCTTTGAACTCCTCCCAAGGAATAGAATCATCATTTCATCTCTCCAATATCCATTGAGCAAACAAAATTTGGGTCACACCCTTGAGTTGGTAGACTGCTAGTTCTGCCTTCTCCTCCAAATTTACCCTCATGATAGACAACACCTTATACACCTCATCGATGAACTCTTGGGGATCTTTCTCTTCCTTGGACCCATGAAACTCTAGAGGGTTCATCCTTGTGAAATCCCTCACCCTTATGACCGGAGTAGGAGTATAAGGAGCTTAGGCCCCTTAATTCAATTGGTTGGTCATAGCATGGGCTAACACAGTGATGGCATTCCGGAACTCATCTTGGGCCACCCCTCCATCTTAAAGAGCTTGAGAAGTAGGAGGGGCCGGTTGCTCCTCGGGTGTGCGGGCTCTCCTTATTCATCCTCTTAGTAGTGGCATGATGTAGAAGAGCAAAAAGGCATTTGTTAGGGGTAAAAGCCTTATTTTTACACCTAAAGCACGACATAGATCATGAAGAAGTGAAGCATTTCCTAAAATGCCTCATAGCCTCCTATTCATAGTTATGGCGCACTTCACAACCATGAATAAGACTCTAATAGTCGTGGAGTGTTAGATTTCTGAGGACATTAACAGCCTAGTGCTCTGGTATGAAGCTTGTCATGATCCAAGCCTAGGACCTAGACGTGATACGGCTAATGGGAAGTCCGAAGACAACCCAAGCAAGCCTTTTAGCATATAATCTACGCATCCTTGGTTGCGGGAGCAAAACAAGTCAATAACAAGAGTCAATTATTCAAAGGGAAGAAATACTAAGGGAAGTCCTTCATAATCACAAAACATAAGAAAAGTCAATCTCATAAGCAATACAAACATAGTATCCAATAACACCTCTACTTAACAATTGAGCGGGGGCCAAGACATTTCTCGGGCTCACCCTCATAATAATAAGTGTCCAACATGAAGAAGAAGACTTAACATAGTATTGAATAAAATAGATATTGTCATTGGAGTTTAGGACTCACCAAATAGCTTTCTTCAAGAATCGAACTAGCCACGTGGAGGAGGATGATTGATAGAAGCTTCGGTCCTTACATGGCAATATCATGTACACATAGAATATGTGTTAGTACTTGGATTGTACTAAGTATACGGGGTGCAATGTAACAAAGATATAAGCCATAATATTCAAAATGCATACATATCAATGGATATAATCTCAATATGACATGTATGATCAATGCTTGTAAAAAACATGCATGTAAAACATTTAACTTGCATAATATATCATGTATATGTGGGAGGAGACCTTAATTGACATAGACCAAGTGAGCTACTACTTGAAATCCAAGGCATGACACCCCCTCAGTAAGGTGACTGGGCATGACATCCCCGGGTGAAGTGTGGTCTATTTGCCAGGGCAAACCATACATGATAACATGAAACTAGATGGATCCACTAGTAAAGCCCATTTAGGGAAATAAAATAATCCTATGGTGGTACATAGTTTAGAGACTAAAGACTTTATATAAGGACCCCTTGAGTCGAGCCCCCATCTTAAGCCTCAATCGATGCTAAGTCTAACCCCACCAAACACTTAAAATAATCATAACTTTAATCATAACATGAACTTGTAATAGACATGATAACATGACATGAGTATCTCATTCGCATGTTTGAACTGTACTAGTGAGCTTACTTGAAATTGAACATTAGGGTAAATAATCATGCTTGATCCCTCAACTTGACATGAATGGTTCAGTAAAGGATAATCTTGAAATAGGGCTCAACTAGTCACTTGTAACATCATAGATACTTTTCATGAATTTCATACATGCTTAAAAGCCAATAGTTATCTTGTGACAAGTAAACCATGCAATAGTTCATCAACAACTTAGAAATTCTTGTCATGTAATTTCATCAAACACATGGTGGGTTCATGACACTTGTTCAAAATCATGCAATACAAGAGTATAAGAAGAAGGAGTAAATCAATTTGAATCAACCCACCAATGTTGTAGTAAAACCCTCATTATGGGTATCTTAAAATTCATCTCAAAATTTACAATAGTTCATAGTTTTCATAGTTCACATCATGTAAAACTTCAATAGATATAAATCAACTCATGAGAAAGATATTTATGTATAATCAATTAATACTTGATAAAATCTAACATAATTTACGTTCATAATTCATAATAAGAGATACTCATAAGTAATACAACTTAAAATCATGCAATTTTCATAAAATGAGAAGGTTTCCATGGCCAAAAGGACCCATGGATGAAGACCCACATACCTAAACTTGGAAAATTTCTTGGAGTAAACTTGAAGGAGACTTGAAGCTTGGATTGGTTCCTTGAAATCCAAAGTTGTCCTTGAGATCCTTGAATTTGAACGGGGATTTTGATAAAGTCTTGAAGAGGTTTTAGAGACGTGAGTTCTAAAGTTTAAAAATGACTAAATATGGACGATTTCATGTTTAAAGGGGCATTGGGTTATTACCCCAATGCCTTTTAATGAAATAAGAAAATTGGGGAATATTTTGCACTTTTCCACGTGCTACGTGCGACGTGAACCAGACGCGTAGTGCAAAAATACATAGTGGCGCGCTCAAGGTATGTCGCCGCCTGGGCACATAGGGCCACTTGAGATCGTAAATTAATAAAAAATATTTTTCGTGGGTCTTCTAAATTCTGGATTTTACCCATTTTCTACTCAATTTTTCTCCCTGATCAAGAATATGAGGTTGGATTTTCGAAATCACGCAAAGATTTTTGAGATATGTGAAAATTACGATAATATGGCAATTTGAAGCACATGACGGGTGTTTCATGTACCATCGAAGTTTAAATTTTTAAATCTAAGTTTAAAATTTAAATCTTTCGAGGGGCATTCCAAACTTTTCTCCATCACTCCTAGACTTAACCCATAACCAATATCAGATTGTGAAGAGAATTGGCAAGCTTGTTTATGAGTTAGAGTTACCTCCACAGCTAGACGCGATTCATCCAGTATTTCACGTGTTGATGTTGAAGAAATGCTTTGGAGATCCTGCCTTGGTAATCCCTATTGAGCATATTGCAGTGAAGGACAGTTTATCCTATGAGGAGATTCCAGTCCAAATCCTTGTTTGTCAGGTTCGCAAATTGAGAACCAAAGAGATTGCCTAAGTGAAAGTCCTATGAAGAAATCAATTCGTTAAGGAAGCCACGTGAGATGCTAAGGAAGAGATGAGAGCCAAATACCCACATCTATTCATGCCTAATGATGAGATTGTTGAAGGTAATTTCCTTATGCTTGATTTGAATTGATTTGCCTATTCCTGAGTTGGTGTATCTATTCCAGAGTTTTAATAGAGATTGTTTAAGATTGATGAGGAGTCCAGAGTTTGATTGATTGATTGAGTATTAAAATGAGTCTTGATTTCCATTCGTGCCCTGATGTCCATCCTTACTCATCATTAGGGGATGAATGATTCCAAGGGGGAGATGATATAACATCCGGTAAAATTATCGAAATATCCCTAGAGGAGAGATGTGCGCATAACACGTCTTCCTAAGCTCCGTTGGCAAATCTGGGACAAGACATGTGATCAACACAAAAATTGTGTGGGAAAATGGCCTTGGTTGATTTTTAGAACAACAGGATCAAAAGATCATTTTTCGATGCAAAAACGTATTCTAGTAAGAGTACGCAACATTTTCGCATCACGGACTTGTCGCGGATTCATACTTAGATGTGATCCCAACATTTTCTATGGGATTAGAAAACTTGATCAAAAAATTTTCAGCGAATATCCCCACAAAGATACCCAGTCCGCGATGCAAACTAGGCCTCCCCGAGGCGAATTTTTTCAGTTTTTGTAAGGGCATTCCAGACCTTTCCCCTCCTAAATGTAAATCATGATCTAAATGGGTTTTTTTGAGTGTAAAAATGTTTTTATTCCCCATTCCTAAGTCTTTTCTAAGTTCTAACAAAGATTAAGGCTAAACCGAAAAGAAGGGGAGCGAGAATTTGAGAAAATAGAAAAGGGTTCTTACGAGATTAAGTGTCAAAGCTTCATACCATGTATGTAAGGCTAAACTAAAACATAAGAATGTCCTTCCATGTGACCCATTGATGGCAATAGAAAGGTTATGAGTATATTGAGTCTCCATGCATGTTTTCTTGAAGGTTTTCTCGAAATTTTATACCTTAAATATATTTTTTTATGTTGATGATCATCACAAACTTGATTTACTAAATAGATATTTTACATGAGTTATTTTCATAAAATCCTATATGTCACTTTGTAAAAAGATGCATGAATGAATCTTGGGATTGAGTCTAGAGCCTTGAGTTGAGAATGTTGATTATGATTGTGATATGGGTACGATGATGAGTTGAAAGAGGTTGATGGTCCAATTAGTATCCATAATTGAATTCTAGAGTTTTGTCTAATTGACTTTCTCTTAATGATTGATCTGAGTTCTTGAGTTATTAAGTGAGAACTGAGTTGATGAGATGATTGAGATGTTAGGCCGAAAAGCCCAATTAAGTTGGGTTAATGAGCTGATGAGAGTATCTATAAGATTAATTGCGATGATGAGAGTCTCTATGAGACTAATTGAGATTATTGATTGAGCTG
>JAPFFP010046641.1:0-10860 GCA_026153255.1 Solanum medicagineum
CCCAGGTTTCCCCGGGAAAAGGCCTATGCACATGTAAGTTCCAAGCCCCTTCAAATAGCCCAGTAACTCCCTCTCTAAAGCCGATGTGGGATTCGCCTGGCTGAGCCAAGGAGTCTCCTTCGGTCCTTGCAGATTTACTTCAAGTTTTCTTGCATGATTTCACTATTTAATTGCATGATTTTATACTAGCATTACACACCCGCCAAGTGTTTGATAAAATGTCCAGTTTTGTATTCTTGAGCTATTGATGAACTATTGTATGACCTATGACTTGAATGACTATGATGATGAAGGAATGTTTATATGTGTGTTGATTCCATGAAAGGTATCTTTAGTGTTGTAAGTTTAACATTAACCAAGTTGAGGGGTTGATATCTCAAACACCTTGATGGGAGGCGGTAAACCCATTAACCAAGTTGAGGAGTTGGTACCTTAAACACTTTGATGGGAGGTGATAAATCCATTAACCAAGTTGAGGGGTTGGTACCTCAAACACATTGATTGGAGGTCGTAAACCCATTAAACAACTTGAGGAGTTGGTACCTCAAACACCTTGATGGGAGGTGGTAAACCCATTAACCAAGTTGAGGGGTTGGTACCTTAAACACCTTCAAGGGGTGGCTTACCTTGGATTCCAAGTACTAAGTGGCTTGTTCTATGATTATGGTCTCTTCCTACACATGTACTATGTTTTTATGTAAGCATGATTTACTTCAAGCATTGATCATGCATGCCATGTTGCTAATATACTATCCCTTGCTTACAATTACGAATTTTCATTTTGTTGCCTATCTATTGTTGCATTGCATCCTACATACTTAGTACATTCCTACATACTAATACATACTCTATGCCTACATGATGTTACCATGTAGGAACCGGACCTCCTCAAGATCATCCTCATCATCCCCGTGGCTAGTACTATCTTCTCAAAGCAAGTTTGGTGAGTCTTCAACTCTAAGGACGATATCTCGTTCTTGTATTATAAAAAGACTTTCCCTATCTATTTATATGCTTTTGACTATGAGGGTGAGCCAGAAAAGTTGTCTTGGCGCCCGCACAAAATTCTTAGTTTAGAGTTGTTGTTCGACAAGTTATGTAATTACTCTTAAGCTTGACTCTTTTGATATTTTCTGATATGCTAGACTTCCCTTAAACCCTTATCCTTATTTCTATTGTCTTACAATTTTTTGATTGTTTCCGCGACCAAGGATACGTAATGATATGTTAAGAGGCTTGTTTGGGGTCCCTTCGGGTTCTCTATCCATCATGTCATGTCTACGCTCTAGGATTGGATCGTGACAGCACCCAACTCAACAAATTGGCGGGCACCCTCAAGAGCTCAAATGATAAGAGGGGGAAGAAAAAAGCCAAGAGAGCTCGAGTGCTGGGTGCTTCATCTTCTACTAGACTATAGGTGCCCGAGTACCCAAAGAAAAGGATCCCTTTTGCCACTTGTCAAGGGTGTGGCAAGGAACATCAAGGGAGGTGCTTAGCAGGGATTGTGGATAGCTTAAAGTGTGGCGTTGTTGGGCATAAAATGAGAGGTTTCTCAGTTGTCACGACCCAAGCGTAGGGCCTAGACGTGACACAATGAATGGGAATTCGAAGGGACCCAAACAAGCCTCTTATCTTATCAATCGCACATCCTTGGACACAGAAGCAAAGTAAACAATATCAAGAGAGTATAATTAAACTAAGAGAAGTATTTAATAGCATAAATCATAGAAGAGTCAATCTCAAGAATAATTACATTATTTGTCCAACACCACCTCTAAACATAGAACGGGCAGGGGACAAGAAACTTTCGGGCTCACTCTCATAGTATCAAGAGTTCATCATAAAGAAATAACATAAGCAAGAGAAGCATAGCTAGTGTCTCCGAACGTGAGGATTCACCAAAGGTTATCTTCAAGATGTCCAAAACTAACCATGTGGAGGATGATCATGAGGGGCTCCAGTTCCTACATGGTAACATCATGTAGGCATAGAGTATGTATGCAATGCAACAAGTGATAGGTAATATAATCAAAATGCATAAGCATACGCAAGAGATAGTGTAATATTATTATGGCATTCATGATCAATGCTTGAAGTAAAACATGCTTAGTCATAATCAAGGAATGTAAATTCATTATGGAATATATGTATGCTCGAACCTTACACAACATACTTGAGATGGGCCACATAGCAACCCATTCGCCTTATGATATAACCTTTTCGAAAAGTGTTACCAATACCCCTACCTTATGACATAGTCTTTTTGGTAGGTAGCATATGACGTCCCCTACTTTATGATATAATCTTTTAGGTAGGATCCCTAAATTATTCTACCTTACGATATAATCTTTTTGGTAGGAACCATGAATTGTACCTTACGACATGGCCTTTTCAGTAGGTGTTATGGGATGTTCTTACCTTACGATATAATCTTTTTGATAGGAGCCATGAGTCATTCTACCTTACAGCATAGCCTTTTCGATAGATCTTATAGAATATCCATACCTTACAATAAAATCTTTTCGGTAGGAGTCATGGAAATAGCTCATCCTAAGAACACAACAAACATGGGAGCCCAACAATTCACTTGCAATGCCGTAAGTACTTTTCATGAACTTTAATACACATGTACATTTGTTTAATCATCATAAAATCACTTGACTCATAAGCCATACAATAGATCATTAATAACTCCAGAATCCCTAACTGGACATTTTATCAAACATTTGGTGGGTGCGTAATGTTAGTTCAAAATCATGCAATTCAAGAGTGAAATCATGTGAGAAAACTTAATGTAAATCAACCCATCAACATTTGGTAACAGCCTCATGCAAGATACATTGAAATCTCTCATCAAATCTCATAATAGCTTATAGATTCATAGCTCAAAACATGCTTAAACAGTCAACCTTTTATGAAACCCCGACATAGTTCAAAGTAAAATGCATAATAAGAAGTGTCCATAGATCAATCAACTTGAAAACATGCAATTTACATAAAAAGGGAAGGTTAGGCACCATAGGTGAAAGGACCCAACGGTTGAAACCCAGATACCTCAACTTTGGAGATTTCCTTGATGAATATTTAAATGAGAACTCGAAGCTTGAATGAATTTTTTTGAGATCTGGAGATGAGTTTGGGATATTTGAGTTTGGATGAAATATTTGGCTAAGTGTTAGAGAGGGTTTTGGGGAATATCTTGAATGATATGGGTTGAAAAATGACTATATATAGGTGTTCTTACGCATAGGAAGGTTTAGGCCCAAGGCTCCAAAGCCTTAGGCCTAAACAGTAAAATTGGCAACAAAATACACATCTCCGCGATGGTTCTGTTTCGCGGAGGTGTCACGGACCCACTACTAAAAACTGCTTGAAAATCGACAGAAAAAAAAGCGACGAACTGCGTCGCTTAAAAAAGCTACAGACTAAACGACGCCGTCCTTGGCTTTCTTATTTTTTATTTCTTTTTAAATATTTTAATTAAAAAACACGACGGACTGCAACTATATATAAGTCCTTCGATTTTCTTCGCGGAATTTTCTGGCAAATTATATTTATTTTTTTGATATATTTTTATGAAAAGTTATGGACGTAGTGACGCAGTCTGTCACTTATTTTTTTATTTTAAAATTAAACCTTTAAATATTTTTTTGGTGTGAATTGTAATAAATAAATAATAATTTTTTTAAAAAAGTTTGCGACGGATATAATGGCATTGTCCGTTTCTTTTTTATTTTATAAAAAATAAGTTATTTATTAAATAAAATATTTAATTTTTTAAATAGGGCGACGGACTTAGGGACGTTGTCCATCGCCCCCAAATTCGAATTATATCTGTCGACCCATCTTTTTCCCTCATTTCCTAAACCTAAAATTAAACATTTCTCACCGACCCTCCCTCGTCATCCACCCAAGCTTGCCGCTGCCGACGCCTCCTCTACTCCACCGACAACAAGGAGTCCGCTGACAACCGTCGTCTAGCGGTAAGCCACCTCTCTCTCTCCTTTTTTTTCTCCTCTTTTAATTTGTTAGCCTTTATTTATATTTTTTAATATATATATATATATATATATATATAATCTTGAATTATTTGTTAGTATTGTTTAGATATGTTGATGTCATTGTTATATTGTAATATTGATTGTGAATTAGTGAAGAAAGTTTGTGTTTTGATTTTAGGGTTTAGTTTAAATTTGGTATTTTGAATTAGTTTGTGACTTGGGGGTTTTAGTTTGAACTAATATGTGTATATGAAGGGATTATCATTGTTGTAAAGTATATTGAAGTAGGAATTTGTGAATGAGTTTGAATTAGTTTGTGATTTGGAGGATTTTGTTAGTTGAAAATAAAGTGTAGTATTTGAAGTTATTGACATTGTTTGTTTGAATATTTCAGTGTAAATTTGTGAATGTAGATTCTTGAATTGTAGTTTAAATTGAGTATTTTGAATAAGACTATAAATTTGAGTGTAGTTTAAATTTGTGAATGAGTATTTTCGGATTTTAACTTGACATGGATTTTGAATTAGTTTGTTAACTTGGTTTTGTTAGTTGGAACTAAAGTGTAGTATTTGAAGTTTTTGACATTGTCGTTTTGAATATTTAAGTGAGTTTGTGAATGTAGATTCTTGGATTGTAGTTTAAATTGGGTATTTTGAATTAGTCTATAAATTTGAGTGTAGTTTAAATTTGTGAATCAGTATTTTTGAATTTTAGCTTGAAATAGGTTTTGAATTAGTTTGTGAATTGGGTTTTGTTAGTTGGAATTAAAGTATAGTATTTGAAATTATTGACATTGTTGGTCTGAATATTTAAGTGTGAATTTGCGAATGTAGATTCTTGGATTGTAGTTTAAATTGAGTATTTTGAATTAGACTATAAATCAAACTTCCATGTATATAAATTTTAAACTTTAGTAATTTTTGTATCATTGTAGGATATATTCGACCCGAGAAGGTTAGCCCATCGACCCGTCAAGCTAATCGGAAAAGATAAATGTATTTTACTTGGAGCTTATATAATTGTTAAATTGAATTTTAATACTTTTATACTTAGAAAAATTCAACTTATGCCTACTTGAAACTTGAATTATTATATTTTTGGATATGAAGTAAACTTTAATTAGTTGTGAACTTTAAGTTGAATATTATTTAGAACTTGGAGTGTATATACTTGTTAAGTTGAATTTTAGTACTTTTATACTTAAAAAAAGTTCAATTTATGCCCATTTGAAACTTGAATTATTATATTTTAGGATATGAAGTAAACTTTAATTAGTTGTGAAGTTTAAGTTGAACATAATCTAGAACTTGGAATTTATATACTTGTTAAATTGAATTTAGTACTTTTATACTTAGAAAAATTCAACTTACGCTCATTTGAAACTTGAATTATTATATTTTAGGATATGAACTAAACTTTAATTAGTTGTGAACTTTAAGTTGAATGCAATTTAGAACTTGGAGTTTATATACTTGTTAAATTGAATTTTAGTACTTTTATACTTAGAAAAATTCAATTTATGCCCATTTGAAACTTGAATTATTATATTTTAGGATATGAAGTAAACTTTAGTTAGTTGTGAACTTTAAGTTGAATATAATTTAGAACTTGAAGTTTATATACTTGTTAAAGTGAATTTTAGTACTTGTTATACTTATGCCCATTTGAAACTTGAATATACTTGAATGTTTTCTGTAGATATCGTTTGTGGATGTGTGACATGTATTATGAAAATAGACGGCTGAAATCTACATTTATTGGCGGTGTTAGAACTTATATCGATCATGCAATGACACTTGATAGTTTTACAAGAAATCAATTGGTTAGGTGTCCTTGCAGTGCATATAGGTGCCTAAAATTCTTTAGTCCAGTTGAAGTTATTATGCATTTGTAACGCAAGGGATTTAAGCCCAGATATTTTGTGTGGGTAGATCACGGAGAAATAGATGGAAAGAATGGGGTATTTTATAATACGATGCCAGTGGATGAATATAATATGCTTGTACCATATGGTCAGATAAGATTAGAACCTAATAGTAATCAAAATGACACCTTTCAACATGATAGAGTTCATGAAATGATCAATGATGCTTTCGTTATTTAGGGGGGGATGGAACCTGACCAATTCTTTAATGAAGCTTCTAATGAAGAAGTTAGACGCTTATATGCAGAATTAGAAGAGGCTAGTTGTCAATTACCTGAGGGGAGTATGTATTCTCAATTGTCTGTAGCAATTAGATTAATGAATATTAACTCAAATTATAATGTTCCTAATGCGGCTATGGACTCAATGATTGAGCTCTTGGGCGAGTTAGTTGATCCTGAGTTAAGCATACCCGAGAGTTTCTATCAAGCAAAGAGACTTGTTTCCAAATTAAGATTGTCACGTCATATAATTTATTGTTTTGTTAATGGTTGCATGTTATACTACAAGGATGATAGTGAATTGGAAAATTGTAAGTTTTGTGGTGATTCTCATTATAAGAGGAGTCTGGCTGGAAAGATGGTTCCAATTAAGATGATGCATCATTTACCTCTTATTCCTAGACTAAAGAGGTTGTACGCATCGATGAGGTCTACCTCACATATGAAATGGCATCGTGAATATAGAAGGCCGCCGGTGACTTGTCTCATCCACCTGATGGGGAAACATGGAAGCATTTTGATAATGTGTACCCCGACTTTGCTAGAGAGCCTAGAAATGTTAGATTAGGGCTGTGTGCAGATAGTTTTACACCATTCTCTAATTCTGCCACGCGTTGTTCTTGTTGGCCGATATTTCTTACTCCATATAATCTTTCTCCTGAAATGTGCATGACAAGTCCATTCATATTTTTAAGTTGTGTTATTCCGAGTCATCACAATCCAAAAAGTTTAATTGATATCTATCTACAACCATTGATAGATGAGCTTAAACAACTATGGTTTGAAGGTGTACTGACTTATGGCATATCAACTAAAAGAATTTTGTTATGCATGCTTGTTTAATGTGGACTGTTAACAATTTTCCTGCATATGGTATGTGGTCTATTTGGAATGACTGCTGAAAAGCTTGCTTGTCCTTATTGCATGGAGCATAATAAGGCTTTTACATTAAAACATGGCAGGAAAAATAGCTGGTTTGGTTGTCATCGTCAATTCTTACCAATGGACCATGAGTTCAGAAATATGAAGCATGTATTCAGAAAAAACAAGGTTAAGAATGATCTTCCACCTCCATCATTGACAAGACATCAAATTTGGGTGAGAGTTTCTCATTTGCATAAAGTTATAGATTGTCCCGTACATGAAAGACTTCCTGGATATGGCGTTGAACATAACTAGACCAAACAAAGCATATTTTGGGAGTTTCCTTATTGGAAGGATAATCTTTTACTGCACAATCTTGATGTGATGTATATTGAAAAATGATTTTTGACAATTTGTTCAATACAGTGATGGATGTCAAAGGAAAGATAAAAGACAACCCAAAATCTAGAATTGTGGTTGCAGGAACTACCAAATGGCAAAATCATAAAGCCCAAAGATAGCTTTTCATTCACAATAGTTGAGAAGCGTGAAATATGTCTGTGGGTGGAAAATTTGAGGATCCCAGAAGGATATGTGTCAAATTTAGGCAAGCGGGCAGATCTGAATGAAGGGAAGTTGATAGGTATGAAAAAGTCATGACTGTCATGTATTCATGGAAACTTTGATTCTTGTCGCATTTTACAATTTACAAGAAAGGATATGAAAGCTTATTACAGAGATAAGTCCTTTTTTTAAAGATTTATGTTCTGGTTATTTATTGGAAATTAGTTTACACATGATGGAGAAAAATATTCTTGTTATTATTACAAAATAGAGAAAGTCTTTCCATGTGGTTTCTTTGATGTGATGGAGCATCTTCTGATCCATCTTATAAAAGAAGCCCGTCTTGGTGGTCCTGTTCATATACGGTAGATGTATCCATTTGAAAGGTAATGATTATCTTACATAAGTAATTAAATTTTTGTATAATATAATCATTCGTTTAGATATTTGCATTCTTACATATATATATATACAGAAAAATTGGAAGCTGCAAATGATCAATAAGACAAAGGGGATAGATTGGAAGGTCAATTGTGTAAGTTCATCTTGCCAGAGAAACTGGTGATTTCTACTCCTTATACTTTAGGGATGAAGTCCCTTGTAGAAGTAATATACCAACTTGGAGTTATGAGGGTGATAGTGATCTTATGTTTCCACCTATTTCGATTTTTAATCAAAGTGGACGAGGATCTAAAAGGCGTGGAAGATGAAGCCTCACTCGTATAGAATACTAATAAGCTACGACCCATATTTTGCATAATTGTCTCAAAATTCAGCCATATGTTGAGTAAGTGTTAAATTATGTTAAATTTAAATTATAAAATTAAAATTTAGAACTAACTCACAAAAAATATATTTGTCAATAACAACTTGTTTGTAAACACATGGAGTAACGAAGCTATATATACAAATTTTCAACATGGTTAAAGAGTTATGTAAGTGTGAAAGTTTAAATTTTGAATCGATAAGTATAATGTATTCACTTTATACCTAATTGTATTATCTTTAATATAATTTCTAGGTTTATGGTGAATACTCAAACGTCGAACATTCACCATTTGTGAGAGAGATCACAATCGGGCCTGATTCTCAAGTTGATACACTACATAAGTACTATGTCAATGGTTTTAAGTTTCAAACTGAGAAAGTTTCTATGCACAAGAAAACCAATAACGGTGGTGTGTATGTTCAAGGTGATGTCGACGGTAATGGCCATATTATTGAATATTTTGATGTCACTTAAAAGATTATTGAATTAAGATATTTAGGCTAGCCTAAGAAAAAGATCGTATTATTTTGGTGTAACTGGTTTGATCCATCACAAAGAGGCACCAAGGTAGACCAACAACATAACATTACTGAAGTTAAACACACCAGACGATACGCAAGTTATTACCCTTTTATCATTGCTCAAAATGCTAAGTCTATTATGCTTCATATCCATTGCGTAGAGATAAGCTAATTGGTGGGTTCTTATTAAGACAAAGCTTGTGGGAAGAATAGAAATTGAGAATGTGTTAGATGTGGCGTACCAAAATGATATCGCACTTGTTCAACCACAAGTTGATATTGAGTTGGAAACCACACTACAACATCCTCAGCAAATACTAGAAGAGGTTTCTGATGATGAGCTTGTAATACCAAACATTCAAGAACAACTAAACAAGGAATATGAATCATTTGAGTAGGAGGAAATGCAGGATAATGAATATGCAATAATTGAGGAGGAAAAATTTGTGGATGATGAAAATGAAAGAAGCGAGGAGGAATAGAGCGATACATTATAACTAGCATGTACGTTATTTATTGTGCTAACATTAAATTTATAAAAAGAAATTTATATAATCAATTATTACTTTACATACAGATCTGGTGGTGATGGTCATAGAACTCGATATCATCTTGGGGAAAGCGATTCTAGTTTGGGCAAGAAGAAAAAGAATAAGACACATATTGATCCTGAGGATATTCCAGGACATATTTCCTCTGTCGCCGATCTCCCCAGGCACACAGCTACTTCTTCTACCATTAAAGTTGTTCCATTTGGGACTATGGATCCTCTAACTTACCATAGCCAGTTTCAGAGACCACGCATGCTTCTTCCTCATCGCAGCCTAGGTTCACTTCATATGACCAGGCCATGCAGCTACCTATAATTATTGTTCTATGACCTCACAGATTATCATCTTTGAGTACTCCATCTCTGAGTGTTCAGTATCCCTCATCTCAGTATCCTCACCTATTATCCCTCAGACTTAGAGATTCTAGTGAGGAGGTTGTCACTCCTCCGTTAACTCAGCATAATGTGCATCCTTCGACATCAGCTTCACCAGCTTCTGCTGCTACTCCCGAGGCAACGCTAGATGTCACAGAGTTAGCTCCTGGCCAGCGAGACAGGCTTGGGTGAGTTTTGATAATGGCGGATAGAGCCTCATAAGTTGTTCTTCTAATTATTTATTTTTTGCTACATTACTAAATATTCATGAATTAATATGTTTATTATATGTTTTACAGGTGGCATCCATTGAAGCCAGCTGCCAAGGCCTTACAGGAGTGTGTTAGGAGGCTGTTTAATGAGTCATATCACTCCTGGGGGGAGATTCTACACACAATTGTTCAGGCCATATTAATGAATTTAAGGTATATAATTAGTTTACATATATATTTTAAGTTAATTTTATTATTTATAATATACTTTATCTAATTAATTATATAACACTTTTATTCTTATTTGTCCATACTATGTGTACTTGGGACGGAAAGTACAATTTGTACATGGGGACCATATTTGAGAGGAAAGCCAGCTCCAGACTATCTAGCTGGCCGAAGAAAGCGCAAGATGATGGAAAGTTCGAAGAGTGGTTGCAGCCACACATATATGAGGATTTTGAGTCGGTATTGGGACAGCAGATGAATTTAAAGCCATTTCTGAGCAAGCCAAAAAGGCTAGAAGGAGTCTGAAGGGTGGCTTGTTGCACACCGGAGGTGCAAAGAGTGTTGGGACTATTTCTCGGGATATGGTAAGATTTTTAAATTTAAAGTTTAAATTCATAATTTTATATAATTATTTTGATTGAATATTATTTAATTAATTATATCATTAAATTTCTATAGGAGCAAGAAATGGGACGGGTTCCATTTCAACATGACATTTTCAAGAGAAATCATACTAGAAAGAAGGATAATGAGTCAGACCCGAACGTGTGGGTCAAGCCGAGGGCTGAACAAGATTCCGTAAGCTTCTTAACACTTCTCTCTCTCATTCTCTCTTTCTCTCTCTCTTTAT
>JAPFFP010046642.1:0-10860 GCA_026153255.1 Solanum medicagineum
TGAAGTTATGTTTCGTACGTTAGACACCGGGGCCCCAACGGCCTAGTCATATGCATTCCCTTTGGCTTATCATCACTATTTATCTATTTTAAGGCATGCTAGAGGTACAAATCCCATGTGACAAGCATAGTAAACGTATGGTACAGGTTGGTTCTCTCGGGCCTTATCGGCAACGGGTGTCAGTCCACCCTAACGGGGCATGGGGTGTGACATTCTATTACTTCTCCTATGACTTAGTTGACCCTAAGTAAGGCCAATGTTGTGACCGACGTTATGAGTAGGGTGATTTGATAGGTCTAGGGTTGATTTGATAGGTCTTGGGTTTTCTGTCTCTTGTGTTATTCCTTTGTCCTAGTAGGATTCTTATGTGTGTCTCGCATTGCTGCATCAGTCTATTGTGGCTAGTATGGGTTTATAAGCGTTGCCCCATGTTCTTGTTGCATAGAGTCTTTTCTTGTGATCTTAGTTGACCCTAGCTTGATAGGTTGGAGGTCTTGAGGATGTTTGGCTACTTGCATAGCATGCTTCTAATGAGTGTAAAACCCATAAGGTTGTAACACTATGGTTGAGGATGGTTGATTAATTTAGAAAACTACAATGGGTTAGTCGCTTCTCTAAGGTTGATTTGAGGTTCGGACTTTGTTCCCAAGTGAGGATGAGGGTAGGTGATATCCCTAGGTGTCTTTTTGAACTAGGAGTGAGCATTATTAGTATTGATGGAGTTGTTTGGAGGACTTATGCACCGGTGGTGCTGTGGGTTTCTTTAATAGGGTCTTAAAACTTTTTCATGATATGTTTGTAGTGGTCTCTAGTGATGAGGTATTGATTTGTTTAGAGCTTGTGAATCATTTGGGGGTAGTGTTGCAAGTCTTGGGGGATGAGAGGTTGTGTGCTAGATATGATCAGTGTGCATTGTGGATAGCAAGAAAGTGGTTAGAGTTCTTTAAGGATTATGGAATGAGTGTACATTATTTTCTCAGTAAGGCTAATGTTGTGATTGGTGCTCTAGCTAGCCTAGCATGTGTTGTTGATGGTGGCAAGAGAAGACAACTGGGGTCCATCGGTTGGATAGATTGGAAATTAGGTTGAGGGGAGTTTGAGTATGGTGGTGCAGCATTCTTGATGGTTCTAAATCTTCTTTGGGTGAGGAGGTCTAGTTTAAGCAAGGCCTTGATCCCACCTTATTAGAGTTGGAAGCTTTGGGTGAGAAGATGATAGAGTGGAGGTTATCTCCTAAGGGGAAGATAGTGGTTATGGTACCAAGTGAGTTAGGTGTATTTAAGTTTGACTATTGAGTTGAGGATTGCGAGTCCTTATAAGTGTGTATAGGGAGATTGGTAAGGTTGCATGAGCTTGGGAATTGCCTATGGTAGGTGTATGGTTTATCCGATTTGTTATGCTTCTAGGTTGAGGGGATGCGTTGGTGACTCTAGTGCTGCAGGACTCTTTGAAATTGTGGGTGATGTAAAGGATAAGTTGACTTAGGAGAAGGTCCCGGTGGAGGTGTGGATGGATAAGTGAAGAAGTTGGCTAATATCGATGTGGTGTTTGTCAAGGCCCTGTTGATAGAGTCGTCCATTCATATGTATCTCTTGGAGAGGCGGTGCGGGCATGGACACGTGATATCCATACCTCATTCATTCTATTCAAGCTTATGATAACACGTCTAGTCCCTTACTATGATTCCAAGTCTTATGTTTCAGCCCCTATGCCATTCATATGCATTCATGTTTAAGTTGGAAAATTTATAATGATTTTACACTTATGTTGAGATTTTGAAAATGGTGTTTTAAATGTAATGTTACATTCTTGTTGGGGATGATTTGTTCATGATTACTCTTGTCATGTACATATCTTTTAGATTCGGGGACGAATGTTCCCAAGGGAGAGATATTGAAATGATGCCAAAATGTGCCTTGGAATGCCCGAAATATTAATTTCCATATATCTCAAAATCCATTCGTTATTTCAAAAATCTGACTTCATATTCTTGTTCAGGGGATCAAAATTAGGGGGAAAAGGGTCTAACCCCGATTTAAGAGCAAAGAATTAGCAATTATGAAAATTCAAGAATGCAATTTCCAGAATTGTTTCCGCGTCTAGGGCGTGATTGTTATTTTGTGCATTTTCTGTTTTCGGATCCAAGGCTTTGGGTCTTGGGCCCAAGGGTCCCCATGCGTGAAAATACCTATACTTAGCCTTATTTCACCCTCAGATCATCCAAAATATTCCCCAATACTCACTAAAACACTTAGTCATATTTTCACTCCCCAAACTCAAGAACGAATCCCTCATCCCAAGCTAAGGTTCTCCGTCAAGATTTCAAGCTTCAAGTGTCCATCTCCAATCTTCACCAAGTGCGTCTCCAAGCTAACGTATGTGGGTTTCTTTCATGGGTTCCTTGCGCCCATGATACTCAAGCCTTCTTTTACTCAAATTGCATGATTTAAAGTTGATTTAAAAATGGGTCTTTATTATTATGAAATTCACTACACACTAAGTTAAAGCTATGTAAAGTTGTGACCGTTTTGCTATGTTTTGAGCTATAAATCATGGATCTATTGTGAGATTTGATGAGGGATTTTCATGTATATTGCTTGAGGGTGCTGCAAGATGTTAATTGATGATTTTACAATGGATTTTCTTGCATGATTTCATCTATATATTTCACGGTGTTATACCAGCATTACTCACCCTCTAAGTGTTTCATAAAATATTCGGATGTGATTTCTTAAAGAGTTGAAGGTCCAAAGCATGAGATATAATGTGATTGAATATATTATGATGAAATGAGCTCATGTATATGATAAATTCTATATAAATTGTTGCATTAGACCATGTCCAATCCGGGGGGACTAAGAACCTGGATAACCTAGATGGGGGTTTGTACTCATCAACCTAGTGGTTTGTACTTCTCCACCTTGGTGATAGGGTGGCATCATTACTAACCTAGATAGGGGTTTGTTTTCATCAACCTAGGTAAGGGTTTGTACTTCTCCACCTTGGTGATGGGGCATCATTATTACCAACCTAGTGAAGGGTTTGTACTTCTCCACCTAGGTGATTAGGCAGCATCATCACCAACCTAGATGGGGGTTTGTACTCATCCACCTAAGTGATGGGGCGACATCATCACTAACCTACCAAAGGGTTGTACTTTGAAAATCTAGCTTGGTCTCTTCTACACATGTGTTGTCCTATATGAGTATGAGTTACTTAAGCATGATTTACTTATGCATTGGTCATATATATCATATTGCTATAAGTATGCCTATTGCCTATTGTTATGCATTTTGATTATGATGATTAATTCTTATTTGCATTGCATCCTACATACTTAGTACATGCAAACATACTAACACATACTCTGTGCCTACATGATATCACCATGTAGGAACCGGTGCCCAAGTTGATCATCCTCCTCCTCACTATGGCTAGTTCGATACTACTCAAGCTAGTTAGTGAGCCCTCCACTTCGAGGACCTTAGTCTATATTTCTCTTACTATGAAATGAGATCCTCTTCTTTATTTTCTATCTTGACTAGTGAGGGTGAGCCCGCTTGCTTTGTCTTGGTCCCCGCTCTTATCTATGAAGTAGAGGTGTTGTTGGACATGCTATGTATCTATGATATGTGCTTTGACTCTTTTGTCTTTTGATTATGATGTTATGCAAACTTTCCCCTTAGTCCCATGCCCTTGTTTTCTAAACTTTTACATATTACTTAAGTATTAATCTCTCTCCCTTAGTCCCAGTTCCCTTTGTTTATGTCTCTTATGTTGTTTTACATTGCTTTCGCGATCAAAGATATGTAATGATATGCTGTGAGGCTTGTTTGGGGATCCATCGGGTTCCCCATTTGCTGGTCACGTCTAGGCCCTACGCTTGGGTCGTGACATTTTACTTCACGCATCATTCGTACATGTCACATTGTTATTATGATATTGCTTATTATTATTATGCGTTTTAATTATGATGACTATCTCTTGTTGCATTACATCCCACATACTTAGTACGTTCAAACGTACTAATGCATACTCTATGCCTACATGATGTTATCGTGTAGGAACCGGAGCTCCTATTGATTCTTCTTGTAGCTAGACGGATTGTTCAAGTTAGCCTTTGGTGAGTCCTCCATCCCGAGGACAATGAATATTCTCTTATGTTACGTATTAAGGCTCTCTTTTGTTTATTGTATACTTATGACCGTGAGGGTAAGCCCGGTTGCTTTGTCTTGGCCCCTGCTAAGTATTTATCTTTAGAGGTGTTGTTGGACAAGTTATATATTATGTTTGAGCTTTGACTCTTCTATGTTATTTAAGTATTAAATATATCTCTCTCTCCCTTAGTCCCAATTCCCCTTGTTTTATGTTTCTTATGTTGTTTAATATTGCTTCTGCGACCAAGGATATGTAATGATATGTTTTGAGGCTTGTTTGTGGTTCTTTCAGGTTCCCCATTCGCTGGTGACATGTAGGCCCTAGGCTTGGGTCTTGACAAAGATGGTATCAGAGCACTCAGTTGATAGATCCTTGGAGTCCAACAGATCGCATCGATTAGACTCTTATTCATAGTTGTGTTGTACACCACAACTATAAGTAGGAGGCTATGAGACATTTTAGAAATTGTTTCCCTTCTTCATTGTCTATGTCGTTCTTTAGAAGTGATATAGGGCTTTCCTCTCTAACGAATGTTCTTTGGTCTTGTGGTTGATCATGCCGCTTTGAAGATGAAGGCAAAGGAAGGTAAGTTGAAGGTTTTGATGTTGATGGATTGAATTTTACTATTTCTTTTAGTTTCTAGTGGGGCTTCTCGTGTGCCCAAGTTGTTGTATGGATCTTTGGTGTCTATCCTTTTGTTGGGTATATTTTCGCTAGAAGGTTTATAGGTGTTGATTCAGGGTTGTGTTGCATAAGGTCTTGCTTTGTGGCTTGTTAGAATTGGTATGGTGAATTTTGATGTCATTATAGGGATGGAATGGTTGCATGCATGTTGTGCCTTCATGGGTGGTAGGACCGATAGAGCTAGATTCTGAATCCCTAATGAGCCTGTCCTTGAGTGGGAGGTTGTCAAACGGTAGCAAGGGAGGTAGGTTCATTTCATGTCTTAATATCTTGTGAGAATTGGAGGTGTTGAACCTAAGTTGTTTTGTTTATAGAATTGTTGGTGGTGGTAGATGAGGCCTTGAATGTCCCTTTCCGATATTTTGAAGTTGGGGTAGTGTATTTCGGGTTGACTAGTACATCAGTTATACCTATAAGTCTCATGATTAAATCTTTAGTCCATACTTTAATAAGCTTATGGAGGGTTTGGAGATGATATATGGTTCGTTTCCTTAATGAGGTAGTGCATGTGAGTCATTTGAGGGTAGTACTACAAATTTTAAGGAAGAAGGTTGGATACTAAATTGGAAAAATGGGGTTGTGGTTGTAAGAGGTTGCTTTTCTAGTTCATGTGATGCTGGGTGATGGTATTAAGGTGGATCCTAGTAAGACAAAGGTGATTAGCGATTGTCCTAGACCTTTGAACCCATCGAAAATTAGAAGTTTCTTGGGCTTAGCGGGCTAATACCAGAGGTTGTGAATAGGTTATCTTCTATTACTTCTCCTATGATTTAGTTGACCCTAAGTAAGGCCATTTTTAACTGACATTTTAAGTAGGGTGATTTGATAGGTTCGGGAGTTTCTATAGGTTCGGGAGTTTCTATCTCTTTTGTGATTCCTTTGTGCTAATAGGATTTATGTATTAGAGCTTGTGAATGCTTTTGGGGTAGTGTGCAAGCCTTGGATGATGGGAGGTTGTTTTCTAAATATGATAGGTGTGAATGAAGGATAACAAGAAGGTGGCTAGAATTCTTTAAGGGTCATGATATGATTGTGCATTAGTTTCGCGGTAAGGCTAATGTTGTGGTCGGTGCTCTAGGTAGCCTAGCATATGTTGATGATGGTGGCAAGAGGGTGACTAGGGAGGTCTATTGTTTGGCTAAAGTGGGAGATTAGGTCGGAGGAAGTGGAGCATGGTAGTGTAACACTCTTGATGGTTCCAAATCTTCATGGGTTAAGAGGTCTAGATTAGGCAAGGCCTTGATTCTGCCTTATTAGAGTTGGAAGTTTTGGGTGAGAAGATGATAGAGTGGAGGTCATCTCCCAAGAGGGAGATGGTGGTTATAGTACCAAGTGGGTTAGGTGTATTTAAGGTTGGCAATTGAGCAGAGAATTGTGAGTCCTTATAGAGTGTAGAGGGAGATTGGAAGGTTGCCTAAGTTTGGGAATTGCCTATGGTAGGGGTATGATTTATCCGGTTTGTCATGCTTCTAGGTTGAGGGGATGTGTTGGTGACTCTAGTGCTATAGAACTCTTTGAAGTTGTGGGTGAGGTGGAGGATAGTTGGTTTAGAAGGAGGTCCCAGTGGAGATGTAGGATGGATGAGTGGAGAAGTTGATTAATGAGGATGTAATGTTCATCAAGGCCCTTTGGAAGAGTCGTCTATTCGTATGTGTTTCTCGGGGAGTCGATGCGGGCATGGAGAAATAATATCCTTATCTCTTTCATTCTATTCAAGCTTATGATGATATGTCAAGTCCTTTAGTGATTTCAAGCCTTATGTTTCAACCCCTATGTCATTTGCATGCATCCATGTTTATGTTAACAAGTTCATGATGATTTTTGACACTTACATTGATATTTTGAAAATAGTGTTCTAAATGTATTGTTGCATTCTTGTTGAGGCTGATTTGTTCATGATTACTCTTCTCATGTACGTTCTTTGATATTCGGGGACGAATGTTCCCAAGGGGGAGATATTGAAACGACCCAAAAAGTGCCCAAAAATGTGTCTCGGAAGGACCCAGAATCATAATTTTCATATATCTAAAAATCCATGTGTTATTTCAAAAATCCGACTTCATATTCTTGTTTGGTGGACAAAATTGACTCGGAAATGGGTCTAATCGAAATTTCAGAGCAACCGTATCAAAATCCAAAAATAGCAAAAATATGATTTAGGAGGGTCAACTTTAAAGGGGTATATCTTTTAGTACACAAAGAACTTGGTGGCCCACGATCGACCAAATTAAAGCTCTTTGAATTAGCTTTCCAAAGCACTTGGTTTCACCTCATTCTAAGTTCGGATGAAGAATTTATGCTCATTTTTGTGGAACTTATTTGTGCAGAGATGCAAATTCCAGTGAGTAATCCGCATTGCTTCTGCTACGTGGACCAGTGTTATTTTGGTCCTTTTTTTTTTTTTTTGGTCCAAGACATTCAAGTCTTGGGCCTAAGGGTTCCCATACTTGAACATACCTATACTTCATCTTATTTCACCCTCATATCATCCTAAACATTCCCCAATACTCACTCAAAAATTTAGACTAATACTTACTCCCAAATTCAAGTCTGAAAACCCTCGTCTAGAACTAAGAAATTCCTTCAAGCTTCAAGTCTTCATTAAAGTCTTTTTCAATAAATTCTTCAAGGTAAAGGTATGTGGTGTTTAACCATTGGGTCCTTCCACCCATAGTTCCTAAGCCTCCTTTTTACTTAAATTGCATGATTTAAATATTGATTTATTTATGGATCTTGATTATTATAAATTTCACTGCACAATGATCTAGGGTTTATGAAAGAATGATTGTTTTAGCATGTTTTGAGCCTTAAATCTTGGATTTAATGTAAGATTTAAGGAGGGGTTTTGACATATATTGCTTGAGGTTGTTGCAGGGTGTTGATTGATGGCTTTACAATGGATTTTCTTGCATGATTTCACTCTTGAATTGCATGGTTTTACACAAGCACTACACACCCTCCAAGTGTTTGATAAAATGCCTTTTTAAGGATTCTTTAAGTTTTGATGATCTAATGTTTGAGTTATGATTCAAGTGACCCTTTGATGATTATGAGCTTTCTAAAGATTTGTTTAAGTCATGAAAATGTTGATGATATTGTAGGGCCGATTAAGCTCCTTTTCTAAGATTATACCTCTTGTAAGCCTTTGATGTTTGATGATAATGAAAGGATAATGTTGATGATGATCTATTCTTATGAATGAAGTTAAGCTCATCATATGAGGTCAATAATGTTAAGAGCTACTCGGGCCATGTCTCTATGTTTATTGCAAGTTATTGAAGTATGATTGTCTTATATATATATATACTCCATGGCATTAGACTTAGCACCAGAGGCGAGTTCCCAAGTCCTAGAACTACATGCCACCATAGGTGAAGGGATTAGAGGCGATCCCTAAATCTCTAAGAGGTGAGTACCCTAAACATGAGGGCTTGAGGCGAATACCCGAGTCCAGGCTTGAGGCAAGTACCCGAGTCCAAGAACTAGAGGCAAGTACCCAATTCACACAAGGCTTAGTGGATCCACTTAGGCATTAGGAGGTTAACCTTAGCAAGTAACTTCTCCCTTTCTTCTGGTGTAGGGTTAACCTCGGGATTCCGAATTGTAGCCCACTTGGTCTTTTTTTATGTCAGTTGAGGTCTCTTCCCACACTTATGTATTACGATCTATATGAGTTGAATGAATTGTATGCATGTTTTACTTCACGCATCATTCATACATGTCACATGGTTATTATGCTATTCATTGCTTATTATTATGCATTTTGATTATGATACCTATCTCTTGTAGCACTGCATCCCACATACTGAGTACATTCAAACGTATTAATGCATACTCTTTGCCTACATGATGTTACCATATAGGAACCAGAGCTCCTATTGATTCTTCTCGTGGCTAGACAGATTGTTCAAGTTATCCTTTGGTGAGTCTTCCATTCCGGGGACAATGACTATTCTCTTATGTTATATATTAAGACTCTCTTTCGTTTATTTTATACATATGACCATGAGGGTAAGCCCGGTTGCTTTGTCTTGGACCCCACTAAGTATCTATGTTTAGAAGTGTTATTGGAGAAGTTATGTATTATGTTTGAGTTTTGACTCATCTATGTTATTAAAGTATTGAACTCTCTTTCTCCCCCCCCCCAGTCCCAATTCCCCTTGTTCATGTTTCTTATGTTGTTTTATATTGCTTCTGTGACCAAGGATGTGTAATGATATGCTATAAGACTTGTTTGGGGTTCCTTCGGGTTCCCTATTCGCCGGTCACGTCTAGGCCCTGGACTTGGATCGTGACACCTAAAGACCTTAGACCGAAAAGGAAAACTAAAGCAATTTTAACACTGGTCCGCGCCCTGCTCGCATCGCGCTAGGGGCGCAGATCGTCTATGAAAATGGCAAATTTTGGAAAATCAAATTTTGATATGGTTGCTCTAAAATCAGAGTTATACTCATTTCCCACTCAATTTTGCCCCCTGATCACGAATATGAAGTCGAATTTTCGATATTACGCACGAATTTTGAGATGTATTTTTTTAAATTAAATATGGGCCATCTGGCCTTTTAATTCATCAGAAATTCTTTACAATCAGTCCATAATAAAATGACGGGGCCCAAGCCCAAGAAGCATTGAAATCCTCCCCTAAAATATCAAGTGTTCCACCTACTTTCCTAATTTCCACCGCCTTCACTATGAGTTTGTTCAGCATCCATGTTGGCATACGGGCCTTTGGTTTTCTGCTCCTTCTCTTGATTTCTCTTCTTCTGATGTTGTAAGTTCAAATTGCGATCTTACTTTTCCACTCTTCATCATTCTTACTTACTAAATATTTGACCAGGACTCTATGTGATGCTCCTCCTTGGGGTCGTTTTCGACGCACATTTTCGGGCATTTTTGGGGTCATTTCAATATCTCCCCCTTGTGAACATTCATCCCCGAATGTCAAAAAAACTTACATAAGAGAAGTAATCATGAAGATTTCAGCCCAACATGAACGCAACAAAATGCACTTAAACATCATTTTCAAAATCTCAACATGAAGGTCAAAATCACCATAACTTGCCAACTAAACACAAATGAATGTAAATGACATAAGTGCTAAAACTTAAGACTTGAAATCATATAAACGACTCAGTTGTTATCTTAGGCTTAAATAGAGTGAAAGAGGTACGGTATCACTTCTTCATGTCCGCTTCAGCTTCCCTATGACACCTTCGGCTTGTTGTTTCTCCCATCGGACTTTGACGAATGCTACACCTTTGTTCCTCAACTTCCTCACTTGTCCATCCAAAATCTCCACCGGGAACCCTCCATGGGTCAAATTATCCTTCTTCACACCCTCAACCTTTAAAGACATCATAGCACTTGGGTCACCACACACCACCTCAACATAAGCACATGGAAGACCAGATGAATCATATTCATACCAATGGAAAACTCCAATTCATAGGCCATCTTACCAATTCTCTTTTACGCCCTCTAAGGACCCTCACATCTTTGGCCCAATTGTCAACCTTATACACACATAGCCCACCTTGGTACCTAAAGCCGCCATCTACCCCTTGGGAGAAAACCTCTATTCTCAACTTCACCCAAACTTATTCCTAACCTAATCAACCATTGTACTTTTCCATCCACACTTTTTCTACCCAAAGAGTACCACTTCCCATAATTAGCAAGTAACCTCTTATTCCTCAAATTTGTAACATCACCTTCAAATGATTCACAAGCTCTTCCTCACTTTCGGGAATGAACCAACATGTCATCACTAAAGGCCACCATAAACATATCAAGGTAGGGTTTAAAGGCCCTATTCATGAGACCTATAGACATAGCCGGTGCACTAACTAAACCAAAAGACACCACCCCAAATTCAAAATATCAAAAAGGACCAAGAACTCATTTGTTAGACCCCGTAAATTAATTAAGTTGAAGTAAGTTTACGGTGCTTAATTGTGGTCGGAGGGTACATTTAAATTGGGATTCGAAAGTCCTTAATTGGTTTTAAAATAAAAAGTT
>JAPFFP010046643.1:0-10859 GCA_026153255.1 Solanum medicagineum
GGATTGTATATATTATTCTTATTCTTATTCCTATTCTAACATAGATAAGTAGTATAATTAATTATTTACTTCCAATATTAACAACATTCTAAACTTGAAGACTAAGATAAATAAGACAACACATCAACTTTGCATAGTGTACTTTATCGCTAAACAGGACAACCTCAGGTTGCCAGTTAGTACATCTTCTACTATTAACTGTTTTCATATGATACATGTTGATGTTTGGGGCCCTTTCAAGGTCCCTACCCATGATAAGAAGTCATTTTTTGTGATATTTTTGGATGATTTTAGTGGATACACTTAGGTTTGCTTGATTCAGTTCAAAAGTGAGGTCATTGTTGTGTTAAAAGAGTTTTTGCTTAGAGTCAAAAATCAATTTGATATCATTGTTAAAGTCTGGAAGTGTAATAATGGAAAAGAGTTCTTTAATTCTAGTTGTTCTGAAGTATTTTTCTCTTTTGGCATATCCACCGAAGTAGTTTCCCATATACTCCACAACAGAATGGAATTGTAGAAAGAAAGCACAGGTATATTTTGAAAGCTTCTAGAGCCATAAAATTTCAAAGTGGTGTCCCATAAAGACTTTGGGGTGATTGTGTAAAGATATATTTGTATCTCATTAACAAATTCCTATTAGTGTTTTACAGGGGAAGTCTCCTTTTGAGGTCTTGGATGGTAAGCGTGCTGTCCTTGATCACCTTAGGGTGTCTGGTTGCTTATGTTTTGCTAGCATGCTACCAGAGGAAGTGAATTTAATTCTAGAGTTCTAAAAAAATGTAACACTTGGTTATAAAGAGACAGAATGATATCGGTTATTTGATCTAGAAACTGGGACTTTCCTTGTAAGCAGAGATGCCATATTTAAAGAGACTATATTTCCTTTCAAGGGGCTAAAGGAGATCTTAGATATATTCTACTCACTTTCAAAGCGTGTACAAGAATACACTTTACCAACAAAAGCTCCTAATTATGTGTTCAACTATTGATACTCTTGCTGGAGATTCTAATGAAACTATTAGAATAGGAATAAGGACAAGAAAAATATCTACAATCCTACTTAGAATAGCATTAGAAATAGGAATAGTATATAGAATCCTACTTTAAAAAGGATTATATTATAGTATTATGGAAAATGAGTCTAATATAATATATATGAATAGAGTCTCAATGTAATCATGGAGAGGCACAATTCAATAATTATTTATCTCCAATATTTTTTCACATGGTATCAGAGCTTATACGATCTTGGTAGAAAATCAAAGAGCTTTCGCTGCCAGCGAGCAGCTATGGCCCATCTATGTCGCCTGTCTGGCCAAAGATTTTGTTTGCAAAAGTTGGGTCACCATGTATCTTTCTGGTGACTATTTTCTTATATCTAATTTGCGTAGCACCATGCCTCTTTCTGGTGACTACTTTCTCATATCCAACTTTATGTAGCACTGTGCCAACTTTTCGGTTATTACTTTTTCATATTCAATTTGCGTAGTAGCGTGTCATCTTTTTGATGACTACTTTTATATTTGTGTTGGATCATAACATCATTCCTGTAACACCCTACATGTTTTTAAGCTTGAAAGCTGAAAGTTAAGAAATTTTAAGACTGACTTGGTCATACAAGCCAACCCATTACTCGTGGAAGAGATCACGAGTCATAGGAAGGTCTCATGGACTTGAGTTTGGAAAAGCTGGGAATCATTGAGTTTCTAGAAATGGTTCCATGATTAACAGGACAGGCTGTCAATGGAACCACAACCCATAGATACACTATTGAAAGTAACCTCTGAAGAATGACATTTTTCTAAGTCTAGGGAGTTCTCACGAGGGGACTTACGACCCGCGTAAAGGACAACGGGTCATCCTGAATGTTCGTGATTTGTGAAGTGCCAATTCTAGTAGCTTAAGTTTTGTGGCAAAGGTTGCACGAGCCCAAGCAAGAGCCATAGGCAGAACCACGACCCATGGATGGGTCTCGTTGATGGCTCTGGAAAACATAAATGAAGGATATTTTTGACATTTTTAATTCATTTAGCTCCTAAACTATGTCGTTTTGTCCCTCCTAACTAATTTAATTGACCTAACTCCTATAAATCTTATCCCTAACTCATTCTACTTCGTTGATTCTTATTATTCTCTCAAAGGCTCTCAAATATTTCTCTCCCTAGACAAGGACGCCATTGAAGCTAGGGTTCCAAGATTTGGTAAGGATTTTAAGGTTTTTCTACTACAATTCTTAAGGTTCAACACTTGAGGTATGTAGGGCTTCATTCATGGATTAATTTCATCCATGGAGCCCAATCCAAAATCTCCTTTTTCTCAAAGTTTCATGATGATTTCTTATGGGTTTTTATATTATAATTTTGATTTCATGGATTGTGATTTCTACATGATAATTATGCTTATTTATGTATGAATTATGAAGAATTACATGATTACTATGATTTTCAAGTAAAAGTATATAATTTCAAGTATGTGATGATTAGGATTTGTTGAATTGATGTGGGTTCTTTCCCTAATGATCCAAATTAATTTCAATTGTGTGATTTTAATCCACTTGTTCATGAACCCACACATGACCCTAGTTTCCTATGATAAAATTATGACTTTCATAACTGTGATTTTTAAGTATGAAAAAGTATGTCTTAATGACGACGAAGATGATATTATGATGACAATGATACTATGATGATGATAGTGATTAACACCCTAATGTTTATGCAATGGTGTAAGATGGGGAGTATACCCACACTATATGAAAAGGCTAAGAGGGAATATTCCTATGACGTGAGATGTTTTCATGAAGTTATGATGACTATTTTACAAGTTATGAAAGTATGTTTTTTATGAAATACAAATTATTTTGAAAGCTATGTATATGCATGATTTATGTATTCCGTGGGATATGACGTAGCACAGAGAGGGCCTTGATAGATTCCATAGTCCCATAACTACGTGCTATTATAGGAATGATGTTCATGTTTTTATACCTTAAAGGTGTGCTAATGAATCCATATAGCTTTCAATGGACACTCACCATGCTAGGATAGAGCCTTTTATGCCTTAAAGGTGTGCTAATTGATCCATATAGCTTTTAATATATACTCACCGTGTTAGGGTGCTTATGATATGATCATAAGGCTTGGATAGGATACTTTTGTGTGCTACATTTAGGCCCTAGGTCTAGGTCGTGGCAAAAGTGGTATTAGAGTACAAGGTTTGAAAGCATTCTAGGGAGTCCAACATGTCGTGTCTAGTAGAGTCTTGTTTATAGGTATAAAGAACACCACATCCATGAACGAGAGGCTATGAGACATTTAGGAAATCTTTGCTTCTTTTGTGATCTATGTCATGCCTCCAACACTCTCATTCCCTAACGTTTATCCCTTGGTATTTTCAGAAATAGATCCATGACATCCTCTATTGCCTAGGGGAGATAATGTTAATGAAGACCAAATTTCTCTGGCTCCTCAAGTCCCTCAAGCAGATCAAGTCTCTAATAATGAGTTTACGATCGCTATTACGATGTTGGTTAAAGCTAATGCTTCTCTAAAGACTCATACTCTGGCTTCAAGGATAAGAGAGTTTTCTAGAATGAATCCTCCAGAGTTTCATGGTTCCAAGGTGGATGAGGATCCACAAGAGTTCATTGATGAGGTCTACAAGGTGGTGGAGATTATGAGGGTGTCTTTCGAAGAGAAGGATGAATTGGCGGCTTATCAACTTAAGGGAGTTGCTCAAGTTTGGTTTACTCAATAGAAGTCTGAGAGAGTTGGAGAAGGATCTATTGGTTGGGAGTTGTTAAAGGCCGCTTTCCTTGATAGTTTCTTTCCACTTTAACTAAGGGAAGCTAAAGTGATGGAATTCATGAATTTAAGGCAATGTGGTATGAGTATAAGGGAGTATGCCCTCAAGTTTACAAAGTTGTCCAAGTATGCTCCTTCGTTGGTGGCCGACTCTAGGGCTCACATGAACATATTCACTTTGGGAGTGTCTGACTTGGTGAAGATAGAGTGTAAGGCCGCGATGCTCATTAAGGAGATAGATATATCTCGACTCATGACATATTCCAAGAGGGCTCGATATGATGGTGGCTTTTCTCATGCTAAATTCGGTAGTGGCCATTTCCAACAAGGCCAAGGGTCGTCCAAGGGTGCTTCTCAAAAGTTTGACAAAGAAAGGGTACCTCACCCTTAGGCTCAAGGTGAGTACCCCCCTAGGTGTCTCAAGTGTGGGAGGAACCATGTTGGTAAATGCTTGAGAGGTGCCAATGCTTGTTTTGGTTGTGGAAAGATAGGTTACAACACTGTCGGGTGTCCTAATATTGCTAATAAGGGTAAAGAAGGGCGCCCACAAAGACAAATGGCTCAAAGGGGGTAAGTACAAAAAGGTTCACGAGCTCAAGGTGGTAGTCCACATGGTAATAGATTCTATGCTTTGCATGATAGGAAAGAGGATAGGAGTCTCCTGATATGGTTACCGGTATGTTAAGAGTCTTTGATCATGATGTGTCTGCTTTGGTTAACCCCTATACTAATATGTCTTTTGTTACTCCTTATCTTGCCATACAGTTTGATTTGTCTCTAAAAGTCTTATTAGAACCTTACTCGGTCTATACTCCAATTGGTGAGTCAATCCTAGCCAAGAAAGTCTATAGAAATTGTCCCATGTTGATCTTGTTGAACTTGATATGACCGACTTTAATGTTATTCTTGGTATGGATTGGTTGCATGCATCTTATACTTCTATTGATTATAGAACTCGGAAGGTCACATTCCAAGTTCCTAATGAGCCTATCCTTGAATGGAAGGGAACAGATTCGGTGTTCAAAGAAAAGCTTTTATCTTACATGAAGGCTATGAAAATGATTTCCAAAGGTTGCATATATCATGTTGTCCGAGTCATGGATGTTTAGTCCAATGTTCCTACTCTTTGTTTGGTTCCTATAGTTAATGAGTTTCCCGATGTCTTCCCTAATGAGTTGCCTAGTATTCCTCCTGTAAGAGAAATTGACTTTGGTATTGATCTTTTGCTCGACATGCAATCTATTTCTATAGCTCGATATTGAATTGCAGGAGCAATTAAAGGACTTTGTTGACAAAAGGTTCATCAGGTCTAGTGTGTCACCATAGGGTGCTCTCGTATTGTTTGCAAGAAAGAAGGATGGCTCACTTTGGATGCGTGTGGATTATCAGTAGTTGAAGAAAGTGAATATCAAAACAAATATCCACTTCCGAGGATTGATGACTATTTGATCAATTTCAAGGTTCAAGGTATTTCTCTAAGATTGGTCTCTGGCCCGAATATTACCATTTGAGAGTGAAGGAAGATGACATCCCAAAGATGGCATTTAGGACTCAGTAATGTCATTTCAGTTATGTCATTTGGACTAACGAATGCCCCCGCCTCTTTCATGGATTTGATGAATAGGATCTTTTAACTATATTTGGATATGTTTGTGGTTGTGTTTATAGATGATATATTGGTCTATTCACGGGATGCAAAAGAGCACGAGGAACATTTGAGGATTGTGCTGCAAATATTGAGGGATAAACAACTCTTTGCCAAGTTTAGTAAGTGTGAGTTTTGGCTATGGGGGTGGCTTTTCTTGGCCATATTATTTGAGGTGAAGGTATTGAGAGGATCCAAAGAACACAGAGGTAGTGAAGAATTTGCCTAGACCATTGTCTCCATCCAATATTAGGAGTTTTTTGGGTTTGGCCTGATACTATTGGAGATTTTTTGAAGGATTTTCCTCCATTGCCTCTCCTTTGACTAAGTTGACCCAAAGGAAGGTGAAATTTCAATGGTTCGATGAATGTGAAAAGAGTTTCCAAATGTTGAAAGATCGTCTTACGTCGGCTCCTATTTTGATATTGCCCCTAGGTCCGATTGGTTTTGTTATGTATTATGATGCCTCACATGTAGGCTTGGGTTGTATTTTGATGCAACATGGAAAAGTCATTGCCTACATTTCAAGACAATTGGAAGTACATGAAAGGAACTACTCGACTCACGATCTTAACTTGTTGGCCATTGTGTTTGCACTGAAGATCTTGGGCAACATTATCTCTATGGGTGCATTTTGATATATTCACCGACCACAAGAGCTTGCGAGATGTGTTTAGCCAAAGGGATTTGAACCTAAGATAATGGAGCTAGTTGAAACTTTTAAATGACTATAATATGAGTGTGATGTATCACCCCAGCAAAGATAATGTTATGGCCGATGCATTGAGTAGAATATCAATTGGCAGCGCTGCACATGTTGTGGATGGGAAGAAAGAGTTGGTTAAAGAAGTGCGTCGTTTGGCTTGTTTGTGTGCGAGGTTAAGTGGCTTGAATAATGGTGGTGTATTTGTACAAGATGGAGCAGAATCATCTTTGATAGAGGATATGAAAGCAAAACAAGGCATGGATCCTACTTTGGTCGATTGAAGAAATTGATAGTTGATAAGAAGGTAGAGGTTTTCTCATATAAGGGAGATGGAGTAATATGCTATCAAGGGCGACTATGTGTAGCCAATGTGGATGGACTAAGGGAAAAGATACTTGATGAAGCTCATAATTATAAGTATTATATTCATCCGGGATCTAATCAACCGAATTTATCAAGAAAGAGTACTTTTTTTAGGCCAAGGGATTGGTACTGGTCTTGGGAATCAACTTATTTGTCTTCTGATATATGTCAGTATGGAGTCCACCAAAATGTACAGAGATTTGAGAGAAATGTATTAGTGGAATGATATGTAGAAAGACATAGCAAAGTGTGTGATGGGTGTGCAAATTGCCAACAAGTGAAGGTGGAATACCAAATACTAGGTGGTTTGACCCAAGATATTGAGATACCTACACGTAAGGGAGGAAGTAAATATGGATTTCATCATGGATTTTCCAAAGACTAGGAAGCAATTTGACTCTATAAGGTGAATGTTGATAGAATGGTGAAAATAGCCTCTCTCTTTTTTTGCCGGTAAAGACTTCTTATAGTGTCGAAGAATATGTTAAGGTCTACATTCAAGAATTGGTAAGGTTGTATGGGCTTATCATTGTCTATTATGTCTAGAGGTGCTTAATTTACTTTTCAACTTTTAGAAGTCATTCCAAAAAGGCTTTGGTATGAAGGTGAAGCTAAGTACTGTGTTTCATCCTCAAATGGATGGACAAGCTGAAAGGACAATCCAAATATTGGAGGATATGTTGAGGGCATGTGTGATTGATTTCAAAGGAAGTTGATATGATCACTTACCTCTTATTGAATTGCTTATAGTGATAGTTTTCACTCAAGCATTGATATGGTGTCATTTGAAGCGTTATATGGCAGACAATGTAGGTCCCAGTGGGATGGTTTAAAGTTGGAGAAATGTCCTTGATTGGACCAGATTTGGTACTGGATGCTATAGAGATGGTAAAATTCATAAGGAAAAGGTTAATGGCTACCCAACGTCATCAAAAGTCATATGCCGATGTTAGGAGAAAAGAACTAGAGTTTGATGAAGGTGAATAGGTGTATTTAAAGTTTCACCAATGAAAGGAGTAATACATTTTGTTAAGAAAGGCAATTCAATTCCTAAGTATGTGAGACCTTATAAGATAATAAAAAGAATTGGGAAGGTAGCTTATGAGCTAGATTTGCCTACGGAGTTGGCTATGATTCCTTCGGTGTTTAACGTGTCGATGTTAAGAAAATGCATGGGTGATCCTAATTCCATTGTTCCATTGAAAGATGTTGCTATTGAAGAGGATTTAACTTATGAAGAGCTACTACTTGAGATTTTGGATCGTCAAGTAAAGAGATTAAGAAATAAAGAAGTTGCTTATATCAAAGTGTTATGGAGAAACCAACAAGTTGAGAGTGCTACGTAGGAGGCCAAGGCAGACATGATGAAACAATATCCCGTCCTCTTTCCTTCTATTCAAGCCTAAGGTACCTAATGAGGTCTATTCTCCTAAATTCTCACCTATACGTGTTTCTCTATTATAGTGCATGCATGCATGATCAAAAAACTCATTTTAAATGATGTTTGATGCATAAATTTGATGATTTTATGAAAATGATGATTAAGTTGCATTTTTGCAATATGTTTTATGATGATGTCTATGATTCTACTCTATTCAAGCGTATTTCTATCTCATTCGAGGATGAATGATCCAAGGGTGAGGTATTGTAACGCCCTGCATGTTCTTAGGTTTGGAAGCTAAAAGTTCAAAAATTTTAAGACTGATTTGGCCATAAAGCCAACCCACAACTCATGCAAAGGATCATAAGCCGTAGGAAGGTCTTTTAGACCTAAGTCTAGAAAAGCTGGGCATTCTTGAGTTTTGGAAATGATTCCATGATTAATAGGACGGGTCGTCAATAGAACCATGGCATGTAGACTGCAACATTGAAAATAATCTCTGAATAATAGAATTTTTCTAAGTCTAGGGAGTTCTCAGGAGGGGATATGACCTGTGTAAGGGACGATGGGTCATCCGACCATTCGATTTCTGAAAAGGATTGCTAATCCTTAACTTTTCGAGGAATCCTTCATTTTTACAATCTTTTGGACCTTGGTTTCGTAGGAGCAAGTCAGAAAAATTGAGAAATAGAACCATCTGATTTCATCTTGCATGTTCGTCGTTTAGGAAGTGCCAATTCCAGTATCTTAAATTTTGTGGCATAGGTTCCACGAACCCAAGCACGAGTTGTAGGTGGAACCACGGCCTTGGGCGGGGTCTCGTGGATGGCTCCGGCAGTTTTTAATAAAGGATATTTTTGACATTTCCAATTCATTTAGCTCATAAATTATGTCGTTTTGGCCCTCCTAACTAACTTAACTGACCTAAGTCCTATAAATCCAATCTCTAACTCATTCTAATTCATTCACTCTCATTATTCTCTCAAAAGATCTCAAATATTTCTCTCTCTAGACAAGGACTTCATTTAAGCTAGGGTTCCAAGCTTTGCTAAGGATTTCAAGGTTTTTCTACCACAATTCTTAAGGTTTTTCACTTGAGGTATGTAGGGCTTCATTCATGGATTACTTTCATCCATAGAGCTCAATCCAAAACCTCTTTTTTCTCAAAGTTTTATGATGATTTCTTATGGGCTTTTTTGGTATGGTTCCAATTTCATGGATTATGATTCCTACATGATGATTATGCTTATTTATTTATGAATTATGAAAAATTATATGATTTCCATGATTTCCAAGTAAAAGTATATGGGTTGTTGGTTAGGGCTTGTTGGATTGATGTGATGATTAGGGCTTGTTGGATTGATGTGGGTTCCTTCACTAATGGTCCAAATTGATTTCAATTGCATTTTTATTTTTTGAATTCCATCAAAATTGCATGATTATAACCGAATTCTTCATGAACCCACACATGGACCTAGTTTCCTATGATAAAGCTATGACTTTCATGACTATGATTTCAAGTATGAAAAAGCATGTCTTAATGACGACAAAAATGATATTATGATGACAATAATGCGATGATGATAAGGGTGATTCAGACTCTAATATTTAAACAATGACGATGATAAGATCGGGAGTATACCCACACTATATGAAAAGCTAAGTAAATGGACTATTCCTATGTCATGAGATGTTTTTATGAAGTTATGATGACTATTTTACAAGGTATGAAAGTATAATTTTTATGAAATATGAATTATGTTGAAAGCTATATATATGCATGATTTATGTATTTCATGGGATATGACTTAGCACCGAGAGGGTTTTGGTAGATTCCATAGTCCTATAACTACGTGCCACTGTAGGAACGTTCATATTTTTATGCCTTAAAGGTATGCTAATCAATCCATATAGCTTTTAATGGACACTCACCATGTTAGAATAGAGCCTAAATAGTGGTGTTAATGATCGGTTCTTACCGTGCTAGGATAGAGCCTATAGGGTGAGGATCGAGTCTACCTTGCAAAGTAAACTCCTCTTTTACTTGGTAAAGGGAATATCAAGATTCCATGTAATAGTCCGCATGGTCTTAATATCGGTTATGGTATTATTTCAATATATGTATGCTAAGATTATGAAAGGTTTGATATTGCTCCTATTCATGGTTTTAAACATGTATTGATCATTCATGTTGTGTCCTTATTCTATTAATTATGATTATGCATATGTTGTGATGTTCTTTGATTTGTGGAATACCAACATACTTAGTACATTCCATGTGCTAACGTATACTTCTTTGCCTACATGATCTAACCATATAAAGGACAGATGATGAGGAGACTTTTCCCCTTTGTAGCTAGCTTTGGAATTGAGTTTGAAGACTTGTTGGTGAGTTCCCATCTTGAGGAACAAGGCCTTTTATGATGCTTTTCTAGTGAGACTTTATTACTTTTCTTGATATATGTCTAGAGGGTGAGCTCGTAAACTATATTCTTGTCCCCGCCAAGACCTTATGATGTAAAGGCATGTTTTGGATATTATGATTTGATATAATTTCCCCTAAGGGAAACCATGATTTCTATTATGATACGTTCTGCTTGCTTATTTTGTTATGTGATGCTTGTCATACCGACATACTTAGTACATTCCATGTGCTAATGTATATTTTCTTGCCTACATGATATAACCATATAGGGACAGACTATAAGGAGACTCTTCCCCTTTGTGGCTAGCTTCGGAGTTGAGTTTGAAGACTTGTTGGTAAGTTTCCATCTTCGGGAACAAGCCCTTTTATGATGCTTTTATAGTGAGACTTTATTACTTTTCTTGAAGTATGTCTTGAGGGTGAGCTAGTAAAATATGTTCTTGTCTCCCTCCCCCCCCCCCCCCCCCCCCTCCTTCGGCGTCAGATTTTTGGTTTTTTTTTTTTTGATTAGTTAGGGGGGGCGTGGAGGGGGAGGG
>JAPFFP010046644.1:0-10859 GCA_026153255.1 Solanum medicagineum
GAGAATTATTTTGATGTTTGCATACAGGTTTGACTCATACATTTTATTTGGATTATTACTTTCATTTACATTTCGTATTTTCCGCTTTATATACTTGGTACGTATTTCATACTGACCCCCCTTCCTTCGGGGGTTGCGTTCATTCCCGCAGGTACCGAAGAACAGGTTAGAGAGTCGTCTTCTTAGGAACTTAGCCTACCGTTGAAGTGCTCCCTTTGCCTCCGGAGCAGTCTGTTGGTATATACATGTTTCCTTATTTTCCATACTTTGCATTTATGTATATTCGAGGGTACGACAGGGCCCTGTCCCGTCTTACGATTCTGTTTGTGTGTATAGAGGTCTGTGGATACATATGGGTATGAGATATTTCGTGCGATATGATTACGTATGTATAATACTTTTGTTGGGCTGTTCTACCGCAGCGGTGACCTTTTCGGCCCGCATATACATATATATATATATATAGATATATATATGTGTGTGTGTGTGTGTGTGTGTGTGTGAATGTTTATGGCTTGCTGGGATTTCTGTTTGCAGGTTTGGGTAGTCAGTAAAATAGAGGAACCTCTGCCGAAATTTAGGTAGAATCCTTAGCTAATATAATTGGGAATTTGGTTTGGTATTGTTTGGGTGCCCAATCGGCACTAATCACGACCCCTGGGTTGGGTCGTGATAGCAAGGACTTGGTCTCCAACTTGAAAACACCTCGAACGAACCTTTTTGTTGAAAGCACGAGACAAACGAGCTTGATAACATTCAAGGTTTTGTTAGGCTTCCAATCTATTTTCATGAAGTGCTTCTAATTCAGCAAGACGTAGTCGGGCGTTTACTTCTTCAGTGAGCCCTTCTTGGATAGCCAGTCTCAAGAAAGGTATTTGACGCTCGAGTGCAAGGACTGCCTCCACTCCAAAAGCAAGTGAGTATGAGGTTGCTTCAGTTGGTGTATGGTATATTGTCTTGTATGCCCAGAAGGCTTCTTACATTCTTTCGTGCCAATCTTTCTTGGACTTAGAAGATTTTTGCTTCATAAAACCAAAGAACTCACAGATCTTATTCATCAACTTGTTATAAGATGGCTTGCTATTGTTCGCTATTATGTATCGTGGAATGCCAAAATGATAGACAATGTTCACTCGAATGAAGTTCACGACATTCTTCTCAACTTCCTTAAGAGCTACAGCTTTGACCTATTTTGGGAAGTAATCTATCATAGCTAAGATATATAAGTGCCCACCAGAAGACTTTGGCAGTGGTCCAACAACATCTAATCCCCAAGCATCGAATGTCCATGATGCAATAGTTGGGTGTAAAATTTCAGGTGGTTGATGTATGAAATTAGCATAGAGTTGATAAGCCTTGCACCTTCGAGCATAGTTTAAGCAATCTTCAAACATAGTTGGCCAATAGTACCCCAATCTTTATAAGTGAAAGTGGAGTTTCGGTCCAGATTGATGTGATCCACATACCTCTCAATGTGCCTCTTGCAAGGCTTGGGCCGTTTCTTCCTCCCCCAAACACCGCAAGAGAATTCCCTCAAATGATCTCATATACAATGTATCCTTGTAGTAGAGAAAACGAGGTGCCCCACACCGAATGTCGGTCCTTCTCCTTGTATCTTCTGGGAGTATCTCATAATGCAAGTAGTCTATAATAGCTTGATGCCAATCATCTTTATCAACCTTAGTCACAGCATCGAGACGCTCTACTTCATACTCATCTTTATTTGGTGACACAACCCATTTTTGACAGATAGTAACCTGTGTCTGCTCTGGAGAGTTAGAGTAGAGGCTAGAGCAGCTAAGACATCAGCTGTTTTGTTTTCCTTCCTCGGCCCATGTTGTAAAGTTACGTCTCCGAGCCATCCTATCAACTTCTGGGCATAACAGTAATATGGACAAAGTTCAGGCTTTTTGACCTCATAGCTTCCCAAAAGCTGCTTAATTACCAATTGAGAGTCACCAAAGACTTGCAATTTTAATTGCTTCATGTTAACGGCCATTTCGAGTCCAAGTATTAGCGCTTGGTACTCTGCGACAGTGTTGGAGCAACATTGTTTCAATGTGAAGGAGAATGGTAAGACTTCTCCTTGTGAAGTGACAAATACTACGCCTGCACCAGCTCCTCCACTATGTGCAACCCCATCAAAGTACATTGTTCAAGGAGGTTGAATCTCGATGGCTAACACATCTTCGTTGGGAAGCTCACCAGTCAATTCCCAATTGTCTGGTATAAGATGGTCTACCAAAAAAACTACTAATACTAGTCCTTTCACAACCTTTTGACGGATGTATGCGATCTCAAATTGTTGGAACTAAAGGTACCACCTTGCTAGTCGATCATTAAGGACTAGTTTTAACATAACAAATTTGGTGGGATTTGCCTTGGAAATAAGATGAACGACGTGTGCTCGAAAGTAGTGCTTCATTTTCTGAAGTGAAAAGACTAGCGCCAAAAACAACTTCTCGATTGGTGAATAATTTAGCTCATTCGGTGTCATCATCCTGCTCAAGTAATAATGGGAATTTTCTTTGTCTTCACTATTTTCTTGAGCTAGTAAGGCTCCCATGGACCTTTCTTGTACCGTAATGTAAAGTATCAATGGCTTTCCAGGTATATGGGCCACTAGAACTGGAGGTTTCGCCAGATACGCCTTTATGCTTTCACAGGCTTTGCTACATGTTTGATCCCACTTGAAAGGGACCCTTTTCTTCATGAGGTGACTAAATGGTTGACATCTTCTAGCTAGATTTGAGATGAATCTCCTCAAATAGGCTAACCTTCCCTAAAGGCTTTTCAATTCATGAATGTTTCGGGGCTCAGGCATCTTCAAAATCGCATCAACTTTGGCGTGATCAATCTCAATTCCTTGATGTCACACAGTAAAGCCAAGAAATTTCCCAGAAGTAACCCTAAAGGCACATTTTAATGGATTCATCCTTAGTTGGTACCTTCAAAACAACTCAAACACTTTCAAATGGTCACTCTTCCTTTTCGACTTCACCACCAAGTCATCAACATAACACTTAACGTTTTTGTGGAGTAAGTCATCAAATATATTTTGCATAGCTCTTTGATATGTGACACCAACATTCTTTAAACCAAAAGACATTACTTTGTAGCAATAAATACCTTTAGGTATGTGGAATGTTGTGAGTTCTTCATACTTCGGTGACATTTGAATTTGATTATAGCCAGAAGAACCATCCATGAATGACATTGCCTTAACCAATCGTAGCATCAATCATTAGCTCTAGAATGGGCAAGAGGAACTCATCTTTAGGGCACGCATTATTGAGGTCTCTAAAGTCAATACAAACTCAGATTTGGCCATTCTTCTTCCTCGCGGGAACAATGCTAAAAATCCATGTAGGGTATTTAACTTCACGAATGAAGCCTGCCTCAATGAGTTTTTTAACTTCTTTCTCAATCAATGGAATTAAGTCTAGCCTAAAACCTATTTGAGCCTTCTTGACAGGACGAGCGTCGTGCTTGACTGACAATTGATAGACTGCTATTTTGGAATTTAATCCAGGCATCTCTTTATAGCTCCAAGCAAAGATATCCCTATATTTTGAGTATATTTAAATAAGCCATTTCTTCATCAACTTCTAGAAAAGCACTCAAGTAAGTTGGCCTTGGTTCTTCATCAGTGCCAAGGTTAACTTCCTTTAGGGGATTCGTTGTTTTCTTCACTCTTTCTTCAAATTCTAGTGGGGCCTCTCTAGCATCCTCCTCTTCCTGTGGATCATTATTATTAATATATATATATGACTGCACCAAACAATACCTCCCAACTCTTCATCAATCCTCATTTGACAAGAGGAATCATTCTCAATCTGAGTTGTAACATGACACGAAGAGCCTACGCTTTCTTCATCTTCCTCACGCTCTTTGGTATAAACCACAATGTGAGCCCTCGCTTTTAGCACATCTTTACACAAAATCATAAATTTCACCCATCGCTTTATCCTAGAAGGGATTACACTTTCGAAATCCTTTTGGATCATAGGTGAAGCAAGTGTCGTTACTTTTAGGTAACTTTTTCAATGCTTATTGTTTCTCTTTTTCAATGGGCCCAACCTTTTGAACACAGAAGTTCTCCCAGCAGGTTGTCCGAGTCTATCAAAGGCAAAAGGCCTTTTATTAGAAGAAACACATTCATCTTCTACAATAATGTAGTTATTGTTTGCCCTTCTTATGAAGATACGAACTGGTCGTGGTTGGATATAGCCTAAGCCTTCGCGTGCTTGCCTAGTTGTGCCTTCTGATGGGAGTTTCCCTAGCTTAGACGGCTCATTAGGGTTGTACCAGCCTTTGCAAATAACTTGTAGGCATTTGGATCAAAGCATTCTGAGCGACAAAGCTTCCCGGTAGCTTTGAAGATAAGTTTATTGCATCAATCTGTTTGATAGGGAGAGTCAACCCTCCTAACACATCCCCTTTCATAATGGATGATTAACCCTCATCTTTCTTCATTTTTGGGACATAACGAAGTGTAGAGGCTGACTTTCCCTTCGAGGGCATGGTTTTCCCCTTATTTGTACAAGTACTAGGTTCCCCAATATCGACTTTGCCCTTTTTAATGGCCACATTAGTTGCTTGGCCTTTAAGCTTATCAGATTAGGTTGGTTTGACGCCCTCAAGGTTTACCCCTTTTACAATATAGCTCTTCAAATAGAATTTAGCATCGGCAAAATGTAACTAAACTTCAGTGAAAGGATTATTGTCAGCAACTATTTTCCTTTCAATTCCATTTTCGAGGTACTTCAAGTATTGATAGTAAGAAGATGAGACAATTTTGTTCTCTTGCACACAAGGCCTTCTTAGTAATATGTTATATGAAGTCTTTGCATCAATCACATGCATCCATGCACTTGATCGCAAATCATCCATATGAATTTCTAGCTTAATAGAGCCTATAGTCCTCTGCCCCCTTGATTGAATCCTTGTATCAATAAACGACTTTCGCTAAATTCTTCAGTCGTGATGCCAAGCTCTTTCATCGTGTGGTTGGGCAGAATGTTGACCCCAGACCTTTCATCTATCAAGATTCTATTTATCTTCTTCTCTAGTACATGACCCACTATGTACTAAGGATGATTATGTAGAGTTTCACCAAATAGAAGATCATCGTCTGTAAATATGATCTTTGTATCACATGCATGTACTTCTTGAAGAAGAGGTTCTATAGACTTCTTGGAAGATAAGGGGGATGTTTTCGATAGGATTTCACCCATCGCTTCTTCCTTGTCCGTTGGAGGCATCTTTGGTAAGATATCACTTGTTGTTCCTTCTTTGTCAGCAAGAGACACCTTTGATGGAGTTTCATTCATTGCTACTTCCTTGCCAGCACTAAAACATGATTCCTCAATATTATCTTGAGTAGCCTCCATGCAGAACCAACTTGGTAGGAATTCCCCCAAAGTCACTAGACAACGTTGTTTTTGGTAATGATGTACTTCTAGCTTTGACCTCTTTGGACGTTTGACTGACTTTTGCTTCTTTGATCTCCTCGCTACACTTTGTCTGATCGGTTTCTCAAATGATTCTTTTCGTGGACTAGTCTTGTTGCGTCTCCGCCAGAGTCACAAGAATCCAGCCTTCATCATTATCTATATCAATTTGGGACTTTTCTCTCTATAACAATCCTTCCTCTTCTAATGCACATATTCTAATTGGGTCAAGCGAGCCAAATATGGTAGAGATTTAATTAGAGCTCTCATTTCCATCATCAAAGACAATTTTCATTTCGTTAGCAAATTGCATAAATTTATCCTTGAAGGCAAAGCATTTTTCAAGAAGGTGACTTACAAGTCTATGATACTTGCAATAATTTGGTTCATCAGTCTTCCCAGCTTCATCGGGCCGTTTCATCTCTGGCAACTCAATGAGCTTTAGCTTAATCAATTCATCAAAAATTACAGGAACATCAGAATCCAGAAAAGGGTATTCCTTTTCTTGCATCTCCCTCAAGGTCAATTTTTGATTTGGACGCTCTTGAAAAGTTGTCTTTACGCTTTGCATCTTACTTTCTTTCGTAGTAGTCTTCACAGGCTCCACATTGACATTCATGGATTCTTTGTTGTCATTCTTGGGCATAAATTTACTCCATTTCCTGGGCTCATATTTGTCCTTTCCTTTGCGAGGATCATGAATAAGCATCCCATCCTTTCCGGAAGAAGACATGCTCAACTCTATATCGTGGGCACGAGTAGCCAATTCTTTAAAAGACTTAGGCTTGATTCTTTGTAAGATGTAAAGAAGCCCCCATTGCATCCCTTGGATACACATTTCTATAGCAGAAGCTTTACTGACCTATCTTTTATATTTTAAACTTATATTTCTCCATCGATTTATGAAATTAATGACTGGTTCATCTTTTCTCTGACGAGTATTCGTGAGCTCTACCATGCTCACAGTGCGTCTCGTGCTGTAGAAGCGATTAAGGAATTCTTGTTCCAGTTGCTCCCAACTATCAATAGAATTAGGCTCAGGATCAGTGTACCTGTCAAATGCGTTTCCATTCAAGGAGCGGACGAACTGCTTGACAATATAGTCTCCATATGTCTCGGCATTGTTACATGTCTCTACAAAATGCGCAACATGTTGCTTTGGATTTCCTTTGCCCTCAAATTGTTGGAACTTAGGAGGTTGATAATCGGCAGGTAATTTGAGATTATCAATCCTTTCAATATAAGGCTTTGCATACATATGGGAAGACTTTGTGGAGACCTCATACTTATCCTTGATAGTCCCTTCAATGAACTCCTTCAATCGATCAAATGGGATCATTCCCTCAGGAGAGACCAGTACCTCCTTAATATGTGATGTTTGCTTCGTAGGATGTTTAGTCTCATGAACTTCAATGTCTTTCCAAGGCACATGACTAGATTCTCCATCTAGTAAACCATCCGTCCTATCCATCAACTTGTTGATGCAGGATTCTTCACTTTGCACGTGCTTGGTTAATCCCTCAATCATCTTTGTCAAAGTCGTAAGTTGCTCCTCCATGGATGAAGCATCAGTTACCAACACTTGAATGACCATTGGTAATGGAATTTTGTGCGAGTCAATCTTTACAGGACTCATATCACGCGAGCCTTTCTTCGCGATGGAGTTCGTAGAACTAGGGAGCTCAAGTGAAGTTAAAGTTCTTTCGGTCTTTTTAGCAATACTGATTCTTCCATCCGCAACATTTGTAGAGGATCCTACTCCTTTCAGAGTTAAAAACCCAAAGAAAGGAATTGATGTGGACGACAAATGAAGTGTTTGTGGTCCTAGCATGGTAGCCTTGCTATTTGTAACAGCACCAAAGCTCCCAAAGGTAACACCAAGAATTCCCTCCACTTCAGCAAAGAACTTGGAGTCAGCAACCTTGGAGAAAGTTGATTAGGAGTTAATCTTCTTGGAAGCCATTTGAATGTTCTTTGATGCTTGAAAAGTTGAGATGAGAGGTACATATTGTCCCATTGGGCGTGCCAGAATTTGTAGATGATAAATTCGCGTCGAGAAAATAATAATCAAGAACGAAAATATCACGAACAATTTGTAGTATTTTATTTCAAATTGTGAGTGTTATAATCTCTATAAATCCTTTGATTTGCCTTTTCAAGTGTAAATTCAAGGTCTCTTGAGCTTGATCTTGAATATGGAATTTGTTCTAAAACTCGATCTTGAATTTGAATTTATTCTTGATTTTGTTCTTGAAACTTGAATTTGTTCTTGAGTTTGATCCTAAGTTCAAGAGCTTTTAAGCTTGTTCTTGAACTTGTGTGCTTGAATGTTTGAATGCTTGAACTTTGTAGAGAAATTTGTGATGTTTGATCCACGAGCTTTCTCTAGCTTTTTTGTTAGAATTGTTCTACCTTTCTTTGAGTTATGAAGACCTCTATTTATAGTTGTAGAATAAAGGAATTATAATAGGAAAGACTTTCCTTCAGCCAATCAGATTTAAGTGATATGACATGTTGGACTTTAATGAAATGGACTTGTCATTTTGACACATGGCATGGTCCCATTAGCTTCTTTGTTTGACTTGGTGTGCCACATCATTTGACACATGGCACCAAGATGGGCTTCTTGGATGAAATAATATTGTGCTTATTAATTTGGACTCTTTTATTGTAGCCTAAATCAATTAACATGGGTTTTAATTAAATCCATATTTATTGGACTTAAATAATTAACCCAATTATATTAATCCATAATATTTATTTGGACTAATATATTCATGAATTTAATATAATTCGAATTATTTTAAAATTTATATTTAATAAATTTTAAACATTACAGTGGTATCTAATCCTCTCTGAAAATATACCCGATCTCTCTTGACTAAATCGGAACCAGATAGCCCAAGTTCAGAAAGACATTGTAATTTGGGTTTAAGGGTTTTTTTCAACATCATAGAATAGCAAGTCTGGGGACTTGTAAACCATGATTTTGATATGGGTATCGTTAAAACCTGTTTGTTTCAAGAAATTGACGAATAAATCTGGATTCTTGAAGGAATTAGTGTGGGGTACCTTTGCGGAGGCAAAAATAGCTTCTTCTTGGGAGAATCCGAGTGAGTTGATGAGGTACTTCACTGCGAAATGGGTCAAAGCAGCTGCTGAGTATCGAAAGAGAAACTCAAATTTGTATAACATAGGTCGACCTCTGAAGAGCATCCCTGTCTCCGGTTAAACAAAGTCGAATGCAGGGGTTTATGCTTTTCTCACTTCTTCTCAAGGGCACTGCTTGGTTTATTTCGAAGTGACGCTCTTTTTCCACTGGAATTTGAGACTTTTGATTTTCCTTAAAATTATTTTATTAGCAAAAATATAAAAGTGTAATAGAATTTGGACAAAATAGTCTCAATTTTTTATAAATAAGTAAAAGTTTACAACAAAAGTATAAAATGCTATCAAAGAGTTATTCTACAAAATGAATACAATATTTATTGATTGAATTTTAGTTCAATAAAAAAGTAAAATTAAACATGAGTTAAAATATACTGCTCGTTTATATAATCGTCCCACATAATACAAACAATCACCTCACATTGAGCATGCATTTCTCAAAAGATACAATATTTATTGCTCGAACATTGATTAAGTAGAAAATAAAATTGAAGACGTTTTTTTTTTTTGGTCAAATACATATATAGCCCCCTCAAACTTGGCCCTAAATTTTATTTTGGCACTCCAACTCAACCTTGTTTCATTTTTTAACTCTTCAACTCCAATTTTCATATTCCATTTTGACACTTTTGTCCAAAGAATCAACAACATTGAGAGAGTGTGTTCCACATGACATGACATGACACGACACAAAAACTAATTAAAAATAAATAAACAACCCCTTTAACTTATCCTCATTTTTTATTTTGACACTCTATTTTACCTTTATTTCATTTTACTCTTCAATTCTAATTTTTATGTACTATTTAAATACAGATACTAATTTTATAATTTTTTTATTTTTATTTATACTCTTTATTTTGACTTTTTTTATTTTATAAGCGACGTTTGTCCATTATTTTAAAAAATCTTTTTAGAAAATTAATGCATAATTTTTCTAAAAAGATATTTTTCGAGTTTCTCTATATGTTTTCTTGAAAAATAACCAAGGAAATTGTATCGATTTTCTTTCTTAAACAATCAATTGAATTGAATAACACCATATATTTTTTTGCCATATTCAAGATGTTTGAATTTAACTCAAATACTAACTTTCTAATTTTTCGTTCAACTCAATACGAGTAAAAAGAACCCATCTTCAATACAAGTAAAAAATAATACAAGTAAAAAATAAGCTCTTGTTCATTGCTAATAATGCTATTAAAGAAACATTAATAGCATTAAATAATTGTTATGTGAATTTTTAATCACTAAATAAAATGTTAAATCTTTTAATCAACAAAGATTCGTATCTCATGAATAAAGAGTAATGGTATTGAAGATGGTAAAAAGTCAACAACAACAACAAGAACATACCCAGTAGAATCTCACAAGTGGGGTATGGGGAGGGTAGAATATACGCAGACCTTACCACTACCAGAAGCAGAGAGGCTGTTTTCTGAGAACCCTCATCTCAAAACCCGTAAGCAAAACGCACTAGATATGACAAAAGGAAGGGAAGGGAACAGAAAAGATAGACTAATAATAACATTATCTAGATAAACTAACACATAATACGACAAGTAATGCGGATACCTGACAAAAAAAACATCTAACTCTACCATTAGCCTGCTACTCTAATTCGCGACCTCCATTTTTTCCTAGCTAAATTAACTATCACGTCAGAAATATATAGCATATGCTAAACACAATCACTGTGAAACAGATTGATATGTCAAGCATTGGACTCGTATATTGCATGTCCTTGTTAAGACAGGTCATATGTGTTTCTCTGTTTTTTTTCTTTTTGTTCCGATTTCTCTTATTTCCAAGCAAACACAGTCTGCTTATTTCGATATCTTGATCCTCATGTAAAGCAGCATCGTACGATCATATCCTTAACTTTTCATCTGTAAAGTTACAACAAACACACACATTTCTACTTCTTTAATAGTGGCCAGAAAGACATGCATCTCAACCGGCAAATGGACATCTACGTTTCACATTTGGTCCGCAAGAGCAAATATTTTAGACATAGCATTTCTAAAAGACCAGCAACAAGTGAGCTAACAGTAACAATGATATGATAGCTCAAAGAGAAAACGTGATCTGATTATACAAAATTCACTTTCTGTAGCTGAAACGAAGATTGGTCTGGCACATTCACCAAATGAATTAAGATAATTGAAAAGCTTCTATTTTCCTATCTTTTTGATGTACAAATCATACAAGTCAGGCAGTTCAGCTTTGACAGGCAGC